>LXPA01081367.1:11720-25131 GCA_001655095.1 Phylloscopus trochiloides viridanus
GTGGCTGGGCAGCCGTGGTGGCTGTGATTAACTCAGAACCCACTTGTATATTCAAGTTGCTTCAGTTGTTTCTTTCATTGTGCACTGCCAGTTTGCAATGCCCTTCTGTAAACTGAAATTTAGGTACAATTAGGTGGTCAAATAGTCATTTTCACTAGGGACTTTCTGATATTCTTCATAAGGCTCTCCATGCCTCACTAATCTAAATCATGGTGTATCATCAGGGAATCTGTCACCTAACTAGTTCCTTCCTTCTTCTAGGTCATTAAAAAGTATGCTGAGGCACAGTGGCCCAATGCTTCTCCTGACAGCACCTTGCTTTCTTGCTAGAAAATGGCTGGTCTTGTATGCTGTTAATTTCCTACCTATTAACCACATTTTAATCTATGACAAAGCCCATGCACCTCACTTCTACTTCTCTAACAGCTCTGATAAAAGCCTTCAGAAATCCTGAGCAAACATCAGTTCTGATGTAATGAGGTTGTTTATCTCAAAGCCTTCGTTTGGGGTCCAGTCATTTATCTTGCTGGAGCCACAAAAACAAAGGCTGAAGGTAGGGAAGGTGGCAAACATGACAGACATGGAAGGAAAGGAATACTGCCTTCTGTGAGATTCTAAGATTAAGGGCTGTAAGACAACCCCGTCTTCTCCCTGTGACAGTGATAGGATAAATAAGATAGAAGTACAGAGTAAAACCACAGACATCAGGAGCACCAGTAAGACCTGCCCAAACAGTCCATTGTGTTGACTTTCCCTTGCCAGAAGGGCTCAGTTCTGCATCCATGTTGTCTCATGGTATCCATGGTTGCCTCCCTGGGTGACCAGCCACCCATCTCCCAAGACTAACCTAACTTTTGTAGGGGTTTGGAGCAGTAGTCATCAGCTGAGAGCTTTTCTGCAGGGCCAAACTGTGGTTTTCCCTGTTTCAGGCACCAACACATCTACTACTTTGTGCTGCCTTTCCAGAGAGCCTGCATAGCCCAGGAGACATTTCAGTTGAGTAACTATGTCTACACAGCAAGCTGGCACTCACTTCGAAAAGGCTAGTTTCACCTTACTGACATAAAGATGTCATTTGGAGTCCCTCTTTGTAAAACTCCTCTCCTCTTCCTGGCTGGTAGGAACAGGATCATTAAAATTTCATATCCTGGGCCCCAGGATTCTTCACTCTACTCTTATCTAGGCTTTTCAGTCCTTAACAAGCAAGTAACCAGTTATCTCCCTATGGACAACTTTCTACGTCTTGTTAAATAGCACACTCAGAGATGTGCTGTCACTGAGGTGTCCTCATTAGCCCATTCACTGTGGACAGTGGAAGCAGTCTGACAGGCATGACTGGATAGACTGAGATGGTTGCAGGGTTCCTCAGAGAGTTCCCTTGGGCCTCATTTGTGGCTGTGGGAGTCCAAGCAACTTCAGCTCACGTAAAGCAGGCAAGCTGACTCCTCTCATTCTTCCCCTGTGGCACAAACCAGGCTCTTCCTACAGATAGCACTCCACACAGATGCCATACCAAACAAGTGGGGAATGATGTTCTCCTTTCCTCTTTGCCCCATCAGGCCATGAAGAGCTGAACTCTCTATGAGGATGCAATGGACTGATATGGGATTTATCCTATGCATGCATTGCCTCAGGTTGTCTTGGCAGAGGAGACTGTGGATGGTAATGTGAGGGCTCACTTTGGTGATGTGACTTCAGCCTGCACTCAGAGCACCATTGTGTTGGGAATCCAAGCTCTGGTTTCTGTGTATTTTTTGCTGCTTATTTTTCTTTGACAATTCCTCCCTGCCTAAACTGTGACATCTACATGAAATGAATGTCTTTCTCTGTGTGTGTGTGTAGGCTTGTAATAGCAAGTAGACAATCAGGTAGAAGATCAGTTGTACATCATATTGTTGCACAAAGTGTGATGTTCAATGCATAAAGATTTGTAGGCAGAGTTCACAGCTGATGACTTGCACTGATTCTAATGATAAAAAAAAATACTATTTGGTGGAAAAAAAACCCCACAGGGAGATTAAAGGTAAAGGCAAATTCAACTAAATACTAAAAAATTATGTAAGGAAAGGTTGTATCTGTGAGATATCTGTTGTCCAAAGTGCCTGGGTGCATCTCTGGGATGGGACCCAATGCTACTCAAACACAAATGTCAGGAGGCAACTCACCATCCAGTGCAGGGGAGCTGTGGTAAAGAACAGCCATGGCCCCACATACACCCATTACTTGGGAAGTTGGGGCTGGGGTCTGCATAAGGGATATGGCAGGTCTTCCCCTGGTGGTCTACTAAGTGATCTGATCCCAGTTAGCTCCTTCTGCCCAGAGCTGATCTTGACCCTTGCAGAAGACTAGATCAGTTCCAGATAATGCCTTTTCTGACCCAACAAACTGACTACTGGAAAAGAGAACTTCAAATGTAGTTGTGATTCTGTCAAGCATCAGGTATTTGTATTTCTTTGTAGTCTGTTGTGAAACTTGGTTCATTGTTTATGTTCTGATTTTGTTTTCTAGAGCTGTACTCTGTATGGTTCTCAGTGTTAACCAAATACACCATAGAATTCAATTTGGCTTCCCCTAAGGAAGAAACACAGATATTGGAAGAGCTTTTTGCATAATGCTGGGTCATAGTAGGCAACTTCTCAGCATTTTGTACATTTAGCAGATTCATAATCCTGCTTCTTGTGGAAGAAAGTAGTAACCCTCACAGGTACTAAATGCTCCTGTGATTGGAGACAAAGAATTACCAGTGGGTTGCATGATTCATCTCTACCCTCACTGCTGAATATATGAGACAAAAATAAAGTGTTTCAAAATCATATATCCTATCCCAACAAAAAATATAAAAAATCAATACTAAAATAGTACATTCTGGGCAAAGTTCCCCTAAAACAGTAGGACAGCAGTTTCTATTTTTAAATTGATTGTCTGTTTTTACTTTTTTTCCTTTAGTGCAGGAAGCAGCTGCATTTTGCTATAAGAAGGAAAACTCAATCAAATAAAATGGGAGAGAAAAGTATCTTATCTTTACTAAACACATCCTAGAGGTTCTTTACTAACACATAACTATGTTAACAATTTCTTATCATCACAACTGCTGACGCAAGTGCCATGGATTCATTCTGACTCAGAATACATTCTGAGAGAAGATACGGAGTGAGGTGACACCAACCTGGACATTCTGCTCCCGATGTATCTGCCTCTGGAGTATAAATCAGCCCTTGACTTTATTTTAGCCACAGTTTCTCACTTTGATACCCATGCTTTTGCTCTATTTGGATGTGCAGAGGGCACTGTAACAGTGTCCTACCTGCAAAAACTAGACTAAACATCAGTGGATTCATAAAAAGGGTGTAAATGGCAAGACAGATATAATCTGCAGATTGTCTTTAGAACAGGTTTCCCAGGAAACTGAGTTATGCCTCTGTCCCAGACCTACATTCCTGACAGGATTAACTTAGTGTGCTGTAGGAAACATCACCCCTACTCTTCTGTGAGCAACCTTTTTGTCAGCCTCAGCCATGTTTCCAGCACACAAACCTATACAATGCTCACCTTTTTGTAAGATGGGCTCCCTACAACTCCACTGCTTCCCAGACATCTAATGCAGACTGTTCTTCAGCCTGCCTCCTTTTAAAGCCTATCGTGATGGTCTGAGCTGTGCCCTTAGCTCTGTTATTGATTTTCCCCTTCATGGCTGCCCACCTGTAGCTGTGAGCTACATCCATGCATCCTGCTGTTGCTGTTTGTCCCTGGGAAGCAGCATTTTGCTTGAGATTGGACCTTGCTGTGTTTCAGCACAGCACTTTCTTTAAAGCCTTTGACTTGGGCCCAGTTCTCCATGGCTAGATGACACTGTATGATCCCAGTACTACAGATAAAATGAAAAAGATCAAAGAAATAATGAGTAGAGAGGGAATGTGTTGGTTTTGACAATGATCCTTTATCAGGTGGTGATCCAGCATTCATCGGGGGTGCCCCTTCTCCCTGGCTGGCTGCAATCATCAGGTGGTTGGCTCCATGCACTCTGGGAATTGCAGGCAGGTGCAGGTGGGAGTACAGAGGGCAGAGCTCTTCATTTCAGTATACTCTATTAGCAGCACTCCTGCAGTGAGACAGTGCTGGCTATGGCTTGTGTAGGTTTCTATCTGTGGGTTTTTGTGCATAGAGCTGTGGGCTTCTGCCACGGGCTGCCCCATCCTGTATGGGAGCTCAGATATCAGTTCTGCAGCACTTGGGAAAAGTAAATGCCCCAAAAAATGTAAACTTGCCACCTTCTGGTATGTCCCTAGTTTCATACCATATATTTCAGCTGAGCAGCTAATTTCCTCGTCCTATCTTGCCACTTTCTCTGAACCAATTTTAATGCAAACAGCCCTTTAGGCGATGTTATGCAAAGCACCTAGTAAATGAGCTGTACAACGAAAGAGCTAGCCATTACCAGCACTGGTTACAGCCTAGCAAAACACTCAAACTTTACAGCAAGAAGACATTTTAGTTTGTAAGAATTAGAACCAGATAGTTATCATAGTCCTGACAGGCAATTATAATGATGATCTCTGGTCTGGGTGGCAGTGATTGTCTCCAGGCTCTGGCATGGATTTTGACCTCACTCAGTAAGTCACAGAAGGGCAGAAAAAAAAGTGCCTTTCACTGCCACCTGCTAATGCCTTGACTCTCCCAGATCTGCATTACTGAGGATATGTGAACCAGCCATCAGTAAAGAAAATCTCCTGATGGCTGAGGTACTGCCTCTCTATCACGTTAAATAACCAATGGCAAGATACAAGCCAGATGAGCTGGGAATTCATCAGTTTGTACACAGGTTATAATCAAGTGGAAGAAGTTCTTTTGTTGTTTCATCTTTGAGGGTAAGTCCCTTGTAAGCTCTGCTCTCTCTATAAAAAAAGTAAAGGAACTCCTGGGAGAATGATAAATATAATGTAGGAAGGCAATATCTTGGCTGATTGAGGGTTATTTGTGCTTCTTTTTTTCCCTTCCAGCCTGCAGTGTTATTTTGAGTAGCAGAGTTCAAGATAAACATGTTTTTGGAAACTTTGTCCTCCGCTAAAAGCCTTAGAGCCTTCATTTGCTTTCTATTGCTCCTCATGAACTACAGTAAAAATACATGGTAGTTTGTATCCCGTTTGTTATTTAACAACCCCAGGTGGAGGGTGTACTCAGGCGTGGTAGCAGTTCAGTTGGTTGAGATACTGGCTCAGAAGGAGGACTCTGCTCCTGTCAGCTGGCAGAGGTCACAGCCCTGCTCCTGGGAGATCCCCAGCACTGTGTTACACAACAAGTACAACAGAAATATACACACCTAACCCATGTTTTTCTTGCTTGCAAAGCAAGCTATATTTAAAGCAAAGCAAAACAAAAGTGGTCAACATGGACAGGTCTCTTCAATTTTAATTTTGATTCTGGAACTTGGCTCACACTGAGAATTTTAATTCTTTTCTGGGAACTCTGGTACTGTTGTTAGGGAGACCCAGAACCATCTAATGGTCACCTTATTAGTGATGTTTTCTCTTGGCCCGAGCAGAAGGGGTGGACAGAGGACCCATCCCAGATGTGGCACCTTCAGGAAGGATTTGGCTAGTGAACAGGAAGGAGGGGTATATATGGCTGCTTAGGTCTGGGTCTGAAAACTAAAAGAGGAATTTTTATGGAGGAAGGCCAGGTAGAGACATCTCCTTGGAAGAATACACACACAGCCTAAACCTGTTTGGCATATGTGACCCTGAATGGTATTCCTCAAAATAGAACAGCAGCCAATACGAGCACTTGTCAAATTTTGCCAAATTCTGCCAGCAAGCTACACCTCAATCATGCTGATTTACTAATAAAAACTAGATTACTGTAACTACCATTGCTACAAAATTAATCCCTTGTCCAAAAAATAAAACTTTTCTTATTTGCTCCCCACATAATCACCAACCATACCTATTTTGGAGGAGGAGTTGTTACACCACCAATGACTGCAGCATAATCACATGGAGAGGAGATGTGACAGTGTGACTGCCAGTCTCAAACAGCGGCCACTGCCAATAAAAAATGCCAGCAGAACTTTCAAATCTGTACAGTCTTCAGATACTTCTGCTCATTTCCTTTCAATTTCAAGAGACATTGTACTGCACCATCTTCCTTTGGTGCTGGTGGAAGAACTGTAGGTGGCTGAAGATCTGCACTTCTCATCAGTCTTTTAAGCAGAAAAGATTGCTGACGTTGAAGGACTATAGTTTCTTGCTCAGCATATCCTCAGCTCTGGCAGGCAGCACTAACGGGGTCAGCATTGATGGCCTGTGTGACCAGCAATAGCAGAAAAGAGCAGAAATGGATCTGGGAGTGTCACCAGAGTAAGGCCTGTCTGAAGAGCCTTGCACTGTGTGCCATACTGTCCATCTGCAGACAGGCCTGTTCCAGAGCAGCAACCCTACCCTCCCTTAAGGCATGATAATGTTGCTACAATGCAAGTTCCCTCTGCATTACCTCTGGAAAAGATCTCCTTTCCTTGCTAGCCTTTCACCCATTTGGAAGCATTCAAAGTCCTTTTCTGGTTTGGTTTGTTTTGTTTTGTCTTGCTTTGTTTTGCTTTGCTTTGCTTTCTTCTGTGTGTGACGCTGTGAGCAAGGAAGAGGTTTGTGAAAACTTGAGCCTAAGATGCATTTTGTATGCTGCATTCATACCTTAAAGGGATTTAACTTGCACATTTAACTTGCACCAGATCTTTGCTGTAGCTGAGCATTTTGCACAAGGTCATTGCAAAAAGAATTCCTTCTTTTGTTTCTTAGCATATGTATGCTGCTCTCCTCAAATAAAATGTTCAAGAGAAAGGTATAGCAATTGTGTATTTAGACAGGTGCACAAATAATAGTCATGATATATTGTGCTTCTCTGCTCCCTGCTCATAAGTGACTTAATTTTAAAAAAGAACTATAAAAGATAAAGAGATGAGGAGTTGTTTTTTTCTCAGCACCACCACATTGAGGCAATTTTCTTTTTCCCCTCTTCTTTGGTTTATAACTGGATCAGTTATACAACGCAATTTTAATTATCTGAATACAAAATTTACTTCAGATTCTCATGACTCAGATAAACATGAACCTTCTGAGTCTGCAAATGCTACAAGAACTCAAACACTCTTAGAACTGCAGGGGAAAGGGTTTTGCCTTGTTTGCTAGGATTTTTTTGTTTGGTTTGGTTTCTTTGGTTGTTTGGAAGCATTACTAATGCTATTTCTGTCATCATCACCATCATCATCATCATCATATTCCTCATCAGCTTGGGAGCTGGAGTTAGCCAGGGTTTGGATAACTAAAGTTTTCAAGTACACAGTGACTGGGAGACTATATTTTTATTGTAGAGGGTACAGCACTCTGCCTCACCTGCCCCTGCTGAAGCATCTCTGCAGAAATTTTCCACCGTGTTTAAAGGGTAACTGTCTTACATAAAAGATTTTTTTTTAAATGAAACTGTTTGTTACTGGGTCTTCAGTCAGAATTAGCTGTGTAAGTAAAAAGTGCAAGCAGTTTTGTGCCTGGAAAACAGACAGGCTTTTACTTGTGTTCACCCATGCAGCTGTGTTTGTGCTACAACCCAAAGCATTCAGCACCAGCAAGCGGCAAAACATACACCGCTGCCTCTAAGAAAGCTCTTCCCAAAGGATGAACTTCAGGGTCAGAGGATGCAATGGTAGGTTATTCCAATATTTCTGAGGACATTAAACACATACATTTGGTATTTCTGTTTTCACTGATGCTTACTTCATGAAACAAGACACAGACTCGAGGCACTCTAGAGAGGTTTTGTATGAATATGTAGGAGTATCAGAGGCAGAAATTTCAAAGCTCTGTATCAGTCAGTGTGCTGTAAGGAGCCTTAGAGACCTCCTGATCCTCAACACTGTTCTTAAATGGCAGAGGTGTTGCAGGCAAGTGGTGTTACCTTCATCAGAAAAAGCCCAGGCAAGTATAGGTGCAGTTTTCAACTTAGTAGATACTACCTGTTTTATGCTTTTATTGTCCACAGAGCTATTATTGCCTCTATGACTTAAAAGAAATCCTTGCTTTGAAAAGTGTGGATGGAGGCGTTATAGCATCTTTGATTCTCTTTTCTGCAGGGCTCTTTTATTCTCACTTTAGTGTCTCAACCCTGTCCTAGTGTAACTTTTCTCCCACAGAGATGGATAGGGTATGCTTAGGGCTGCCTAAAGAATCATTTGGCTCTTGGATGAATTATACAAGATTATGAAGAAATTTCCTGTTGTTTTTGCATTATTTTGCTTACAGTTGGCTTTGCAATACCCTTTAAAAAACAGCCATCTTCATGCACTTAGTGTTGATCTTGTAATATGTAATGCTTGAACTTGAATGAATGACAAACAATAGTCTTCCTCCACAACAAAAAAGGAAATAAAATTAAGGGTTCCAAATTAAATAACTGTTGTAATTCAAGACTTCAAAATCTTAAACAACCATATTTTTCAGTATCTTTTAGTACAAGAAGAGGTACTTACGACAAATAAAGATATTTGGGGGGAAAACCTTACGAGTGAATCATTTGATGACAACGACAATGATGATAATGAAGAAGCAGCATTACTGTCATTCCAGTTCCACTAAAGTGGCTTGTGGCAAATACCACTTCAGAATGTCATGTGCATTGTACTTTAGTTTCACAATAAAGCATTAATGCTGGTCTGTCATTTGCAATGAGGAAGTCTTAGTAATTGCTTCTGAATATAGGATCTTAGCGTACATTTGAGACTGTTGATTGCATCTCACTGCAATACAGGACAAACAGCTATAGACAGGAGCATCCAGTGAAATACATTAGAAATACATTAATGTTATATTAATATGTAATATATTAATGTGTTATCCCTCTCCTCTCCACCTAGTGAAGAAATGAGTACCAGTGTTGTCCTTAAAACCACTAATCCCACCTTCCTTTGTTTATGTCAAGGTTAATGTTACACTCACACAGAATACAGGGATTTGAGGTACATAAACACTCACATTATAGGTAGACTGTAAAGAATAAAAATCCTGAAGTCAAAGTTGTATACAGTTTATTGATAATATTTGTTAATTTTTAGATAGCTTTTCAGATTCTGTAATGCTACAGCTTTTACCAAATGTGTTATGAGACTGTGAAATGCTTGTGCTGTTGAGCTTCCCTCTGAATTACCTTGTGGCTATTTAGTGCAGCAAGCATGTGCCGTATTCTGCCAAATAGAAGATGATGTGAAGCTGGGAAAGCAAACAGCAAACTGTTTTATTCCCAATCACAGGACAGAGAAAAATAGCTATTTACTCTCATCTGAGTGACGGTTTCAAGCATTTTGTGATATATATGGTTGCCTTCTTACTGTGTAGGGAACTACACTGCTAATATCCAAAAATATTTACAGAAACAAAGCATGTTCTTCCCTGTATGAGACAGGAATATATTCCTGTATCTGTACTTTGAGCACATAAAACATTCCTCTGTTTCTTCCATGATAATACTTGGTCTGGAATTTGTCACTGTAAAGTCTGAACTGAAGGGAAGGAACAGGCAGCCAGCAAGGCACCTACTCCAGCATCAATCCCTAAACTGTAACATCAGGCCTCCTCCATTGCAGCTGGGAATTGTCCTCAGCAAAGGTGCAGTGGGTTTGCTGTGGTGTTTAGTGTCACAGAGAGACAGAGTGAATGACAATTGGTAATGGATCTGGATGCTGGGATTTATTTAAAAACCACAAAGATTAGAGGTTCTACCCTTCTTGATATCTTACGTAGACATTATTTGCTCTCTGCTATTTGCTCTTTGGCATTACGTTTGTGAGGTCTCAACTGCTCTCCCTGCAGTAAAGTTTTTGCTAGTGCAGGATACTTGAGCAGAAAGTCGTGTTGCTTTGTGCTGTACCACTACACAGAACTACCTAAATTTAGCATCAGCAGCCAAGGACCATGTCATTTCACTTCATTTTTCTCCAACTGTCTCTCTGATCTCTAGATTCCTCCACCACTTTCAGGATCTTTCCTCCAGCTTCCTCCTTTCTTATCCCGTTTTCTTTCCAAACACGTTTCTTTAAGGGGTAATTTCTCTTTTGGCAACAGATCTTCTTTCTGGAGACTTTAGCACCTGATTTTCGCAATTCTAGTTGTCTACCTGCAGAAACACAATGTATGATAAGTCTCCTAACTGGTAGGTGCTGTGTGATGGCTCTCTGCTCATTGGGTGATTTGGAATGGGCCTCTTTTCCTTAGTCCAGCTGCTGCCAAGTTTACAACCAGTCTGTCTTGATGGTGGGTAGTAACTCTTAGGCTTCTGCCTGTGTGTTTGAAAGACTGATTAAAGTCTGTCTTGCACACCCTTACACATACTAAATTATTTGCCACCTGTGATACCATGCTCCTACCTGTTCACTTCTCACCACAATGCAGCACATTGTACGACACTCAAATATTGGGCCACCATCTCCTCAAAAGGCTTGCTACTGCTGTGCACATGAAAAGGCTCTGTGCACCTCTGCTACTGCCAGCTATCAGCAGGCAATTAGATTCCAGCATCATCTGGACACTTCTCTAGGCACCATAGCCTCATTACAGGGCTCCTTGGAGCCAAATGCTGCTTTCCCACTTGCCACCTTCATGGAAATCCTGCTTAGGTGGAATTACAGCTTATACATGGAAGAGCCCTGTAGCACAGCAAGTAAAAGAGTAGCACAGTGTCATGTAACTCTGGCAGGTTTATGCTTTCTGTCACGAGACAACACGTGAAACAAGGTGGTGCATGTTGTTTCCTCACACTGCTGTTGTAATCATAACGCTGTACCCTGGAGAGGCATGGGGGTGAGTAGTGAGCAATGCCAAGAAATTCCTTGGAGCTGAACCAAAGCCAAGTGCTTTTTCATGCTGTAGAACTAGAGGACTGGATGGGCCCTGAGAAGTTGCCTGGATCTCATCATGCAATGCATCAGGACAAATGTAGTTACATTTATACTGAAAAAAGTGAGGATTCAAATCTATGTGTAATGTGTTCTCAAGGACCCTACATCAACTCCTATTAAGAACACTTTTTCTATGGTCCAATAAAAGTTTTCCTGCTGAATTATTAAACGTGTGACTTTTTGTTCTACCCAGCAAGGATAAGAACTCCTTTTTCTCTTTCACTTTGCAAATTACTCTTATGCTTTTTATGTGGCTTGTAGGTTGTTTCTGTTCCACTCTCTGCAGGGGTTGTCCAGTCCTTCATTTATGCTGTAGAAGTTGACATGAGTCACAATGACATCCTGAAAATTTTACTTGTATGAAGATTTTTGGTTCAATGGTTTTTCCAGGTAGTCATTTCTTCAGAAAACTATGCAAGAGATTAACTTTGCTATTTTCACAGGACTTACATTTTGGATAAATGTTAATATTAAGCTTGCATTGTCATTGTTCTTCAAAGCAATACATCTGTGCCATTCCTTTCAGGTATTTCAATCCCTCTCTAAGAATTGCCAAATACACCTTACTATAGTAATTCCCTGTAAAGACTCTGCTATTCTAAACAAAGGGCTTGGCTTTTCAGTAGGTAGAAACTGTTTTGCAGCAGGCTCTCCAATCCATTTCCTCCTGTGGTTGTTCTTTGTGCACATGAAGTGCAGCTTTATCTTAGAGAGTTTGAAATTGAGCTTAAATATCCCACTTTAAGACAAGTAATAGGGATTTATATTTGTGCAGGTCACCAAAGGTTTGCAAGTTTATGTTTCTAAGCATCAGCTTCTGCATGGAGACAGCTCTGAAGATTAGTTTCTTCAGATTCAGATTAACTAAGTTCTCGATACCTCCTTACAAAAAAAAGTATAGAAAATAGCTGTTCAACACTGGGTTTTCTTCTGCATTGCAGTTGAGCTTTGTCTCTGAGCCATTCCTTCTTAAAAACAGTTTTTAAGAAGGAATAATCAAATATTCAGTTTTCCAGTTGGTTTGAAAATAATTAATGGAAGAAAGCAAGTGTTGGATCTTTTTCTAGTTCAGAAATTGGAAATATGTGTCAATGATGTAACATGCAAGCTCACAGACCAATTTTCCACCATCCCTGAAAACTGCTAAGTTCTCAATGACTGTCTTGGAAGCAACTAGGAAAGAACAAGGTATATCTCATAGATAACCAAAGCATTAAATTTCTATAATGACAAGACATCTGTGTAGCTCCATCAGTACTAGAACAACTGATCCTGATTTAGGAATTCTTGTTATTGTGCAAAATATGTTACTTGTTGCCATGCTAAGTAACACTTGATTCATCATTTGGCTATCTTAATTTCTAGGAAACAGATGAAAGGGAAATTGTTACTCTGCAACAGCAGTTCAAATATATTTTGGCTGCAGACTCTGATGGAGAATTCTAGTGCATTGGATGTGTCATCTAGAAAATTGTCATGTGGTTGGTAATTATCTCAAGATTTGTTATAATTTTGAACGTCCAGCTCTTCCAGGCCCCCAAAGAGAATGTGTAGCTCTCCTCTATTTGGTTCGGACAATCTCAGCTAAGATAATTTGGGAAGCAGTAAAATCATTACTTATTGGCAAAAGGACATTCACTTCTTGTTGGGTTACTCTGTAATGGTTAGGTGAGAACAGTGAGAGGGGTGGGGTGATTGGCAGAGGAGTCTCTGCCTTCAAGGCAGAGGCAAGTGCATGGCAGGGACATATTTCCTATGTCTAGGGCTGAGCTGCTTTCACAGGGTGGATTGTCTTTCTCCCAGTACTTTGCTTTTATATATTCCTAGAAGTAGCACTCTGACACAAAGGAGGCCTAGTGTATGCAGAAATAGGTAACATCTGGGTCTTAGGCAGGACTGTGGACAGGTCTTTAAGCGTTACACACAGAAAAAAAATAGACAGCAGGCAAATGTTCTTGAAGCAGTAACAAGCTCCTTGGCTAGTAATATGAGCTGGATTGTTGTGTGTATACAGAAGAAGCAGAATTATCCTTTCTACTCAGTTTTAGCTGGATTATAATTTCAAAGCTTGGCCTTTGTACATAGAAACTTAAACTAATGGAACAGTTTAGGTTGGAAGAGGCCTTAAAGATCATCTCATTCCAACCTCCCTGCCATGGACAGGGACACCTTCTACCAGACCAGGATTCTCAAAGCCCTATCCAACATGGCCTTGAACACTTCCAGGGGTGGAGCAGCCACAGCTTCTCTGGGTAACCAATTCCAGTGCCTTACCATCCTCACAGCAAAGAACTTCTACCTCATATATAATCTAAGAATGCTCCTGTAAAAAGTCACCATCTGTCTTTGCTGTAGGCTCCCTTCAGGTACCAAAAGGCCAGAGGTAGGTCACTTCAAAGCCTTCTCTTTTCTAGGCTAAACAATCCCAATTGTCTCAGCCTTTCTGTATATGAGAGGGGCTCCATCCCTCTGATCATC
>LXPA01081378.1:0-34900 GCA_001655095.1 Phylloscopus trochiloides viridanus
AAAAAAAAAAAAAAAAAAGTGATTTCAGGGGCTGGCCTGTGCCGGGGAGGAGCGAGGGGCGTTGCGGCAGCGCCGGCCTGTGGCGCTGGGCGCGGGCGTCCGTGGTGCTGAAAGGCGGCGGGGCAGGGCAGGCGGCGGCGGGGCTGATGGATAGCGATCGTTTGCTCTTGATTGAAGCGGATAGAAGCCTCCTGAAGGGTTCCTGAGTGTTTCAAAGAAAATAACCTGTGATAGTGGTTTTATTAATTTCTTTTTTCTTTTTTTTTTTTTCTTTCTTGTAGGTTTTGATGCATTAATAGTGCAGATTTTCCAGGGCCACAGGTGTCATGCACTGTAATGTCATGTATGTGGATATCACTTGCAGTGCACTGAATTTTGAAGGTGTCACCATGCTGCCATAGTCCTGTTTAGAGAGCAGAAAAAAATAGTCATGTCCTGGTAATGATTTAACCTGGGGTAATGAAGCCAAACATGAATGAGAAGGAGACATGAGAGACATGCACAGGAGTAATAACAGATGAGCATCCTATGGCCTGCCAGGAAAGGAAGCTGGTTCTACTTGCAGATTAATCCAGGATCATCCTAGTGGTGTGCAGGTGTCATACTACATTCTGTAGCAGGCTTAAGCTTTAAACATGTCCACTTTTTACAATTATCCTCGTATCTTTCCCCCTGGGAAAGGAAACCTACTCGAAGATCGTGAACAGGAAGGGCTATCATGAAGTGAGCAGCTTTGTTTATGTTGCTCTAGGAGTTGTAGCGAGTGATGGGAATGCAGAAAATAGGTTTTGGGTTGGCCAAGCTGTTTTCCAGGGTCTGTAGTATGAGTGTCGGCTCCAGGTGGGCTCTTGTACTTCAGAGCTAGCATTAAAAGGAAGTAACCACAGACTCTGTTATTGCTGTTCCTGGAGAATAGGAAACAAACCAAGATATTGAAGGAGGCTGCTCATGTCACATCTTCCTCTGCTCCACAGCCTGGGAGGTGGTGATAAACATTTGTTTTGTATTTGACTCACAAGTCATGATACCTGGAAGACTTCTAAACCCTCTAGCCTTTTCCCTCTGCAAGCAGAGGGGCTCTTGCAGTAGGGCATTATGAAATAATCATGTTCATCAGTAACCTCATCAGCTGGTGACAAACCATTGCCTCGTACACTGTCTAGAGCCTTCTACCTTAGTGCTTTGCTGTGCCCCTGCCCAGCCACTAAATAACGACAGCTAGTTCCCATTTGTTCTTGACTGCATGTTGATAGTGTTTTCCCTCTGGGAAATCTTTAATTCCTACTGTGATTATTCAAGTTATCTTCATTTCCCCCCTACTCTCCACAGATGTAGCCCATAATATGGGCCAGTCTTGTGAAATGGATCAACTCGCATGTGAGTCTGTATTAGTGGTTCCTCCTAGCCTGTAGGAATTCACCAATTAGACTTAACCATGTACTTAAAAGACAGAGTTTTCAGCCACTTCTGGAAATACTGCTTTGTTCCAGGCATTTGTCTGGGCTTTTCCTTGTGGACAAAAGACCCTCCCTTCCAATGCAGATCGACCAGTAAGGGAGAATCTGAATCCTGAAAAATAAATGGAATTTGTTTGCATTAGCGAATGTAAGAAAGAAATGTGGCAATGTAATGATTTCATCCTCAGGGTAGATAACACAGGTGGAGGTCAGAAATCTGAGCAGCCAAATGGGAGAAAGTTAAATGAAGAAAAGGGGAAATCAGTGGGAAAGTAGTGGGTTATCAGACATTAGAAAGTAGAGCAGAAGTATGCAGTGAAAGATATAAGTAGAATTTTGAAGTTATTAACAGCATTTATTTAGCTTTGGCCTATTTTTTGATGCTGAACTTCTGGTTTGTTACCAGTTGTTATAGACAGCTTTTTGTTAAAATTTAAGCATTACTGGTGGCAAGCTTAAACAAAAAAGAAGCTACAGGGAGGTAAAAGTGAACACAACCAGAGATAAATTGTAGATCAAGGCAATTTGCAGTAACTAAAAGTGAAGCAGCAGAAGCACTCTTGGTGTGATGTGACGTCTGCAGATATTTTAGTTATGCTTTGATTTTTGCAGATACATCAACATCCTGGTTTCTTCATGTAGAGGTAGTGCTTGTAAATTTTGAGTGGTCACTGGCCTTAAGGATGACATCAGTTATTATGGTGATCTTTCAGCATAATATGAATCTGTTTTCCTGAAGATCTTCAGCATGGCCTAGAAATGGAACAAGGTAGAGGAATGAGTGAGAACTCATTGGGTGCTCTCCTGTCTTTCTTACTATACTTTCTCAAGGACCAATACAATTACAAATGTCCATCAACTGTTGAGTGATGGTGGTGATTATGTCCTGTTTCTGTGCTCTTTGGTGTGAGCTTGGCGATTTTAGGTGGGATGGAAACACCACACTCTCTTATCCTTCATGGACTCCTGCAGAAAAGAGTATTTCCCTTACTGGCTTCTGCAAAGCTTGGTGATTTGGTGATGGTGGCAGCTCTCAGTTCAACTCATATTTTAAACTTAAGGTGTTTATTTTGTGTTATAAAGCACAGTACATTCTGTATATGTTTGGGGCTTGTAGGTTAAACTTGCTTCCACTGCCAGAGTGTGCTGTAGCTTGTGGGGTATAAATGTGTGGCATAAATGTCATTCTCTATAGTGCACATGCATTCTTATGAAAAGTCTAACAAGTTACGTACCTCTAATTGCATATGGAAGAGAACATTGTCATGACTTAGTAATAGTCATGCCACTAGCTTTTTAGTAAATTTATTTTCTTTTATGGTATTAAAAGATTCATGTTTATTTGCTTTATTTGCTTTAGAGTCATCTCTAAAGCAGAGCAGAGAAAGAGAAAAAACATATGTTATCTGGCAAATGATAGAGGCCCATATGCATTTCAGTGTTATGACAACTTGCACTTTTCTGGTCCATTAAGGAGGCTGTTTCAACTTACTGGGTAGAGCTTCTCTATTCCTTTTATTTAAAAATAACAGACTTTCTGATGCTGAGATTGTGGGAGGTTTGTAAATGCAATGACAGCAAAGAAAGATTTTGTTTAAAGGTCTTAAAGCTGATCTAGGTATGCCAGGAATTATGGAATAATAAATCCGTGAGATTTTAGAAAATACTATTTGAAGGTATAATATATGTTAGAAGAATGAATGCAGTTTGAGGATTTTTTTAAGTGCATAGTATATTTGAGAGTTGTTATTTGTACGTTCTTGAAATACACATTTCCATGAGCTACTTGAAGAGAGAGTTCTAAAAAAGACATTATAACATGCATCTTCTCTTAATTTTTCTCTGCCTTCTGCAGAATTAAAAAGAGGACAAAAAGGAATGGAGGATACATCCCTTTTTTGAGGGATGGAGACTTAGAGACTATAATCTGTCATTGAGACGCTAAACAGGTAGCACCAGCATTGGCTGCAGACCACATTTTTCATCCTTTTCTTTCCCTGAATGTTGAAACAAAGAGCTAAAAGGACAGTGCTTTCCCTCATGGTTTTGGTTCTGGATCATTTAAGCCACACTGCAATTACCAAAAGCAGAAATGAAGCCAGCAAAGAAGGTTCATGTAAATTCTAAAGCGTTATGAAATCCTGTTAGAGGTAAACCAGAAAGAAGCTAAAGACATCATGCTATGCATTCTTCTGTTTGCTTCTTGAGCTTTTCAGGTCTTATTTTCACTGTATTCAATTTAAAGTCAGCTGCAGAAAAGAGAGTTTTGTTTGTTGACTTGAAATGCTACTGTGTTTTAAAACTAATACAGTTGACAACAGAGAGACCAAACCCCAGACTAAACTACAGTAACTGCAAAGAAATTTGTCATCTAATCTGTAACTATAATGCAAAAGTATTTATTTGTTCATCCAATTTCTAGTCTTACACTGAGTCTGAAACATGTCATCATTTATCTGTTAGATGTGTAATTTTGTAGCAATTATTTCTTTCTAAATTAACAACAAGTATCCCTTCACACTCCAGAAGCTGTTCAGTAGATCCTCAATATATTATCATAGCTTTGGGGGTATAAAATCAGTTTTCATGGCTAGGCACAACTTTTAGTTATCTATTAATTTGTAGCTTTAGAAAGTGTGGGTGGTCTGGGCTCAAAGATAAATAGATGTTTCTTTGAATCTGTGCAGGAGTAGTAGAAGGCCATGCTAAGCTGATTGCAGGAAGAAAAATAAAAAATCAACCCCCAAAATATAATCATTAGGTACCTGCAGGTGAATGGGAACTCTCCAGATGCTTTTGTTTAAGAATTCTCTAATGGTGGCCTTTTAGCATTTTAAGAATAGAAAAACTGTTCCATTTAATAATTAAAGCATTTGTAAGAATGAGACTCTGTTCCTTGATGCAATTGTTTCAATCCAGGATCAGCACTGAATGGGTGCTTTATAGATATAAGAAGCTCTGATCCTGGAGAATGGGAATTGGAATTCTTTCACTTTTGCTTCTCTTAGTTTGGGGTTACTCTTAAATGTGGCAAGTGTTAAATTTTCAGTGTCTAACACCTGCAAAAAAACCATATCTCCAAAGGTAATTGCCCCCCATCTGTGTAATAAATCTTACAGCTGTTTGCTACCTTAATCCATGATTTAGAGAATATATGAAATACTGAAACATCAAAACCACATTGACATGGAAACATTCGGCTTTTACTTGAGAACTAAAAATCACGGTAAAGTTTAAGAACAAAAACATTTTAAAAAATATTGCAGTAAGTTACCTTTCTTTCCCAGTTATCAGGAAAATCTTTTAATTGATGTCAGCCAACTGGGTCTGGAAAGAGGGAAGTTTTTTAAGCTTATGTGTGGCTAAGTCCAGAATTTTCTGAATACTTCAGTCTATAGCTGTGATAGGAAAAGAAGCATATGTGATAAAAATATTCTTGTTGGTGAAATTAGATGTGTCCCTAACTATGGAAGAAGAGTAATGATATTAAAAAGTCTTAATCATAGACTTTATATTGTGTATTAAAATACTAGCTAATAAACTACTCAGAGCACCAGTGGCAAAGACAGAGTCCTTGAATACCTTTGGCTGCTAAATTTCTAGATTTTTATGCAGCATTATAAATAACATTTCAATTAAGTGTCCAGCAAGAGTTCATTCATAGCCACTGACCTTCTGGAGTAATGGTCATGAACTGCTTTTTCAGATGGAAGTCATTTCAATATAGAAATGGACAGGTTTTGCTGGTGTTCACTTTTATACAAAGCATTGGCATCAGCAGTTGTCTTATGGTACACGAGAACAAATTATTAATAAGCTGTAAATGGATGGGTATGGTTGGGTCTGGCCATTTATCAGATATTAATGGCATTTTATCGTCCTTACAGTTTTTCATGAATTGCTGGGTCAGCAGGCTTAGTCTTTCCTGGAAGGCTTTAAAGCATTGGGAAACAGATGAGTTAAGAATCCCTTAGAGTCCATCTTACTATGCAAGCAGATTGACATGCAGCAGAATGAGCCTTTTTATTTTACTTCACGGCTCAGTTCATTCTTGAAAACAAACTTCTAGTTGCATGCTGAAAAGAAAAAATCAATGATTTCCAGAGTCTGTATTTTTCTTTTAAAGTGCATGAGTTAGATTTAGAATCTTTAGCTTCAGCATCCATGTAGATAGCTTGGAGAAACTTGTTTTGCAGTGTTTCAATGATAAGAATTTGTCTTAGCAATCTGTACTCCACATTGAGTGTCGAACTATTGTGAACACTTCTGTAGTGAGGAGTGGGGCTGTCTGTCCAACTGATTTTTCAAATCCTGCTGCAGGTGTGAACAGCATGAAAGCAGAGATATCAGCTAACAAAAGCTAACAAAAAATTTCCTTGGGGCAAAAATGTCACACAGCTCATTTGGGACAGGTGTTCTATGTGAGAGTCAGTGTATGTATTGTATCAGACCAGTATTTCATCTAGCCCCATATCCTTCTCATAGAAACTAAAAGCATACACCCTGGATGAGTGTAAGAGCAGGGCAAACGTGAAATTTTCCCTCATGGATAATTGGTGTTTGACCATTTTCATCTTGAGGACATCCCAGGCAAGGTAGTTTCTGCACATTTGTAACCCTGAATGGATTTTTTTTTTCTGTGAAAATTACCTAGCCCTCACCTCAGCTTTTCAAGTATCATTTGCCCTAATATGCTGTGGGTGTATTAATCAGCTGCCTGTTCCAGCAGAAAGCACCTTTTGCTCTCAGTCTAGAGACAAAGAGAATGGTTGGTCCCAACTTCTTATGATTTCATACATCTGCTATATCAGTTCTCCATTAATTTCCAGTACTCATACTTGTTAGCTTAAAAAAAAACCCCAAAAAAACAAGGCATTTGGCCAGCAGCTACTCTTTAACACCAAATGCTGAAATGTGCCACTAGTGAAAATATAAAGTTAAGCCTTGTCTACAAAGGAAATGTAGCAGAAGAAAGTTCACATTTTATAGAATTGATAGAAAATAGCGCCCTTGCTCTCAGTCTATGAGAAAAGCGTACTAATCTGTGTAAAAAGGCACTTCTTTCAGGAGGAGTAATGAATTTTTAAAATGATGCTCATAAATTACAGTTCATTCAATCAGTTCTAAGCTCTTTGAGACAACTGTATAAGAAGCTGTACAAAATCATTAATTTCATTGGCACTTAGGTGAAATAATTCTCAGAAAATTGAATTGCAAGGGATTTCTGTCATGCGTGGAGAGCAGTGGTGTATTTAGCATTGCAACAGAAGATATGCAGATACTTCTCACCTCTTTGTACTGAACTACTCTCCTACATAAAGTTGCATGTATAATTTTATATATAAATAAATGTGCTGCTGATTAAATAGCTGTATCCTATCTAGCACATACGTGACCAAATGTAGTAACTGTAAGTATTTGCAGTACCTACTAGTGCACTCACATTCAGAAGGGATGATTGTAAGGACCTGTGTGCTGGCTGGCTATGCTTGGATATAAAGCATATCTGACTCTGCTGACTCCTCTGGATGCTTGTTAAGGGGTTTTAAGGTAGAGGCAGGAAATATGTACCAAAGTAGGTGGATTACTGATTAAGTTTGTTGTGTATGGAGTCAATTTATATTCCTCAGTCACCCCATTTAAATGAAATAGGGTAAAGAAAGTTTTAACTGGGTTTTCTTTATGCAGGTGAACTTGACAGTACAACCCAAGCTTTATTGTAGCATCTGACAGGGAGAGTTAGCAGAACATGTTTTAAGGGACAATGTTGCTTATGATGCAATTCTTTTTTGTGCCTATTTCCTCACTTCCACAAGCTTCCCATTGATAACTTGGGTTACTCTAGACAGGTCAAATCTACGAACTTTGAAATGCTTTGAAGTGCTTTGTTTAGAAGTGGGTTTTCATTCTATAACTGAAAGTACATTAGAGACACAGCTCTAGGTTCTCTCTCTTCCTGTTCTCTGTACTAAATGAAAACAAGCATTACATTTATGCCAGACTTTACTAGTTCCATTTCCTGTGGGATATGTCTTAAAATAAAAATCAGGATAGTCATGCCTGTTTAGTTGTGCTCACAGGCTGCGCTGCTTTAAGCATAAACTGTTGCAGTACCAACATTATTTGCTGTAATAAAAGCAAATGTATTAACTTCCAGCCCTGACAGATGTCTCAATCTCCTGCACTGACCTTGTGTAAAGTGTTTATGTCTCCCCTTCCCCCTTCTTGTCCCCAGCTACTTCCTTCATGCAGGGAATTAGGTTGTCATGCCTATGTCTGCTCCACTTCCACTGACTTGTGCCTACATCTGGTACTGGGAAAGGGGCAACAGGAAGGGCAGTTTTTAGCAAATGTCTGGCTAAACATATGGGAGACAAACAACTTGTGTATGCTCTTTTTCTAACAGTTATAAACAAACACATATGGTTTAATGCAGTGTCCAAGGAACTGGATCTTACCAATCAAAGAAACTGCTGGAGATGACTGCACTTTGCTTCTGGTGCATTACCTTCTACATGACCTTTTGTTTTCAGTTGCATAAAACACCAATAAATAGAATTTTATTCTACACATCCAATTTTTCCTGCTTTGAATTTTGAACTCATGTCCAGAGTAATGGTTTGCCAAAGCCTTTTCTTCCATGTGTCCTTCTGTATCATGGCATTAATATTAGACCTATCATTTGTATGAAACTGTTATCTTGTAGGCTGTTATCAGTCACAGATTATCAATATCTTTATCTCTGCTTCTTTACACCAGTAAGGGCACATATTAAACACTCTGCATAGATACACAGACACCTAATTATTTTTATTTAAGGTTATTTCATTATTCATTGGATAGGCTATTGTATTTTTATTAATTAGGTATTTTTATGGATACATTTCATAGTTTGGTAGTTTGATCACTATGATGCTTAACTGATACTTCTGTAGGATCAATGTGCGTTTACGTGGGCATGACTCAATAAAGCATGTCTGTTACTCTCTTCTGAAAAGATTGTCTTAAGATGCTCCCAAATAGAGAATAATCTCTTGGAGAGAAGGATTATCCCTTTGTTGATGCTTAAGCCATAGATGGGACTGTAAGTGCATGTTGTATAGGTAGGCGTTTTGGTGTAGACTAGAAAACACATTCATCTCAAGAATGTATTAACTCAGACTTTAAACTTTAGAATTTGCAGTTACATTCAGGGGAAGGGAACCAGTAACCTTAAAGCACCAACTCAGCACTTGCTCAGTACAGTACACAAAACACTCAAAACCTACTGCTGCTCATGGAGGCATCCAACTGAACCTGATTTACAGCATTTTGAGAAATTAAATCCCTGAAAGTCCCTCAGATGTTTTGGAGCATGCTGTGCTTACAGTTGTAGTTATTCTAGTGAGGCTTTGGAGTAGTTGTTCAGCACCAGTAGTACCAAGGCTCACTTGGTGTTTGGAGCCCCATCAGGATCTAGTCTCCAGTTCATGTGCAAAAGTAGGACAGGGTGAAAATTGCTCATACTGAACATTGTTTATTTAATCAGAGCACAAGATCTGGTAATGATGCATTTTAAAATAGACAGAACCTGGTGTTTCCTGCCTCTGCCTCATCCTGATGTAGGTTTGTAGTAATACTGTACAACAATGTCACTCCAGTTGGTGGCTGCACAAGTTGAGAGACAGTGGGGAGAACTGGGAGGGTCTTTTCAAAAAAAGTTTGTTGTTCAAACCTACAGGGAACTCAAACACAAGCTGCAATGAAATCAGCCACAGCTTGTTCTCCGGGGGGATTTTCAGGTTCTCTGCGTTTTGAAAATCCCAGCTAATTTAATGTGTGTCTGTGGGTTTCTGAGGGGAGGAGAGTGCTGTGTGCCTGACACTGTAGGAGCAAGGGGATGAAACAAACTAATACTAAACAAACTAAA
Organism: Phylloscopus trochiloides viridanus; assembly: GCA_001655095.1. Lineage (NCBI taxonomy): Eukaryota > Metazoa > Chordata > Aves > Passeriformes > Phylloscopidae > Phylloscopus > Phylloscopus trochiloides. The sequence continues at coordinate 9,367 of LXPA01081378.1, forward strand.
TGTGACCTGCTTTCCCAGAGCACAGAACTCCTTCTTAATGTAACATATTTTAAAACAATGTGTGCTGCTGTCACTAGCAGTAGAATAATTATTTTCCCCAAAAGTTTAATTTGAAAATGAAGTCACAAGTTAGGAAATTCTTTTGTCTTTAGTTTTAGATTTGTGTAACTTTTAAAGGGTCTAAGACAGAGCATTTCATTCTGGGTTTCAATAGAAAGAAGAATGGCAACCTCCCATGTATGTGGCCCTTGTTTGTTTGTTTGTTCCCTTTTGTTACTATGAAAGTAAAATTCCATATCCTGGAATTTGTTTCTTTTCTTTTTTTAGCTGTCTTTGAAGTTGGTGTCTTTAGCAATAATTTTGGCAGGGGTACAGTTTTATAATGATTTTGCTGTGATATCAGGCTGCTTTTGTGTTCTATTTCCATTGATAAAAAAACAACTTCAAGTCTCTTAGGTTTGTAATATTCAATTAAAGAAGTAATGTTTACATTTTCTGATTTTCTTGAAACTAATCAGTATTTTTTTATTATTCTTTTTTTAAAAAATTTATTTTAATATCCACTTGTGCCTCTGTGTGAGGATGGGGAAAAGATCTGACAGCTGAAACAGCCTTTTGAAAGGCTGACTGATTTTAATTTTCAGAAATGTTTATCTGAAGGGGGGACCCTAGCCAATATTTGGGAGTTAGACTAGACCGTGTATTACATTTCCAGAACCCTGTGGTTGTGGGACACAAGTTATCCCTCAGTTTGTAAAACTTTATTGTTGAAATGCCATGTTCAGAAATCACCAGGAAACACAAATGTTTTCCATGTCTATTACATCCTATTGGAGGCCATTTATAGTGCATTTTTTGAGACTTTGATTTTATGCTATGCCATCATTCTTGCTAATTGCTTCTAATGGAAACCATGTTTTAAGCCTATGAGCATGCACTAATCATGGTAATTTTTCCCAGTAAATGTGGATCAAAGTTAGAAACGTTGGTAGAGATTATCAGGTGCAAATCTCAGTACCCACCATGCCCAAAGGCTCCCAGTGTCTACACCTCCCCCTGCCTACCCCACATTTCTGGGAAACATATCAGAACTGCTGTGCCGTCTGAAATGCATGGTCAGGCAGGTGTTTTCATCCAATCTCTGGCTCTAGCCAGACCACTGGACTTCTGCTCCATCATCTATATTCATTGTTTTCCAAGTGGACAAGTTATTTGCAGAGGAATGTTAATACTTAGATGGTAACATCTCATCTAGATCAGTTTGCACTTATCCTTTTTTTAGGCTGGATCGCTTTGACTTATAGTCATCCATGTTTGGGGTTTTTTTCTTCTCCTCAGTTCCCAATGAGTAAATTCCCAGCTCCCAGCAAAAATATTAATTTGTTGGTATGTAATTTCGTATTTTGTCATTCTAGATATGTTACTTCAGTCTTCTGGTTCTTCTGCATAAAGATCCTCTTGATCTCCCACACTGATAGTGCTTTCTAGTTTCAAGAATTAGTGAATGTTATTTGAATTGCTTATGTTCGGCTTTTTTCTGGTTAATTAATAGATTTAACAAGCTGGTTATCAATACAACCAACATATTCATTAATTTCCTCTTTTGAGACAACTTATTTTGATTCCTTCTTTACATGTTTTTCTGTAATATGATTCTTTGACTAAAAGCTGTGCTGTCTCTACTAAGTACTATGTAAAGAAAAGTGATTTCTGTTGGTTGCTTTATTAAATACAGATCAAGTTTCTTCTGTGTCTAGAAAAAAAAATCTGTTACTGGAAGGATACTGAAGTACTTGGTAAATGTTTTATCTTATGTCTTTATTCTTTGGAAGTTGTTCTAATAGTCTATTTAAGTCAAGCTGATAGGATTGTAGTTGCCACATTCAGTTTTTCTCCTTTTCTGTACTCCCTCCATTTGATATTTTTAAGAGAGGGGTTTTTTTTGTTAAGATCTGGAATGGTTACAGCTGCAAGCTTGCAGTTTGATTTGTCTGTTTAATAATAATTCTATTTTGGGTCCTCCTACTTTGAATGCTGTTTGAGTTTTACCTGTAAGGACCAGTTGTGTCCTCACTGTAGTTATGCTGGTCACAATCACTGCTGATAGCAGAAGTGGGGAAGGTACTCCTTTAGCTGTAGTACGATGGCCAATTTTAACAGCATGCTCTCATTTCATCTTAGTACACACATTTCTCTTTATTTTCTTCTGTCCAGGAATACCTATTTTTTTACTGTGATTAACTGAAGTCCTAGACTTTTCTCATATCCAGCCCTCCATTTTTTTGGTTGTTGTTAACTGCTCATTTGAGCATTATGTATTTATCACATAAACTTTGAGATACAGGCTAACTGTTCATTCCTTCATTTAATTTAAACTTAAGTGAAAATTACATAGTCTGAAACACTCAAGTCCAATGGCTTTGCTATTTTCATTGGTTTATGAGTGTGTGAGAAGTCAAAGCTTCTTATAAAGAAATGGTTCATGGTGATACTCTGTCTCCAAGAGTATGGTAGTTCTCTCTGTATATTTTCAAGTTTAGCCCTGGGGCCAAGGAGACCTAGGGCAGATACTCAGCTTTATTCCATGTGATGCTGAGGGAAAGAATCCACCAAACAGCAGAATATCCTCTGAGCATTAGCTCAACACTTTGCAGCTGTTAAAATCTCATCTTCTTGCTCTGAGGACTAACCATCTATGTTTCCCTTGGCTCATAGACTTGCACATGAATTCATTCTGTTTTGTTGGGGTTTTTTTAATAACATACAGGTTAACTGGGGTTGCCAGTTGAGTTCCTCCTCTGGTGGGACATTTCACTGGCTTATGTGTTAGGGATTTATTTCATTAGGCCATTCATTCTTTAAGCCCCTGGAATCTGAACCTCTGTGGGGTCTCTAAGCACCTTCTGGAGATACCATAAATCTTTCAAGTGACTGTTGGGATTCAGCCCAGCTCCTCTTGGCTTCTGCACTTTCTGGCTTTTCTTCGTAACAAAGCTTTTCTGACATTTTGTTCTCATGTGAACTTATGTCTCTCCAACTAAATAAGACCTCTTCTTTCTCCTCTCTGAAAATTACTGAGATTGCCCCCTAGATAGGCTTTTCTTTGAAAGCTTTTTAAGGTTATGTTTTATCCGCTCAGTGATTTCTTCCTGCTTGGGTGTTCTCTCCACTTCCTCCTTGTGGACAAGCAGGAGAAAACTCTTTACTGACTTTAAATCAACCTCAGTGAAGCAATTGTAGTTCTTAATGGCCAGTCATTCTGTCTGATTGGAGTGGTATGATTGGAAATAGTGTGTATGAGAGTTAGTCAATTAAAAAACCCGATATTTATAAAACAATTTCCAAATGTCAGACAAAGTTCATGAGTTGTTTACAGGGAGGATTCCTGGACTGTCACAGTAAGTGTGGCCACTCTCATCATGCAGTACTAAAACTGCTTTTCTTGAGTGGAATTGTTAATGAAGCCTTCACAGAACCTCAAGAGGCAGACTGTAATCTGTCATATTCCTCACCCTGCTTTTAAAAATCCTCTAGAAAATTCAGGACCTCTGAATATTTAGAATATCTGTAATTCCTCTGAGAATTAAGATCCATTGAATTAAATAAGATACATCACTATAAGCAGGAGCTAGGATCTCTGACTTGGAGGAATAAACATCTCAGTTGCACTCCTCTTGAATCTGTGAAGTTCTTAAGCATGAATGTAACTGTAGTTATAATTCAGCCTACTTTTGTTTATAACTGTGCTGTTGCATGTATGAAATGGGAGAAAAAAATTACACAGGTAATTAAAGTCCTGATGGAAGGTAAAAACAGTTTTAGGATAATAAGAGGGAGGCAGACTAACAAATACAGAGATGAGACTGGAGTATTAAGCTGCCATCCCAAGTGGCCAGGAAAAAAGAGACGTGTCATTATCATGGCAGATAGCACCCTTTAATACCATATAAATCTAGAATAATTTTTTCTCTTTAGATATCTGAATGCTTTTTACCAAGTATACAGTACTAAGACCATTCAATATTCTTGCCATATTCTTTTGCAGCAATAAAGTGTTAATTCTTATCCTTTAAAATATAATAAAAATGGAATTCAATATAATACAGAACCATAAGTTGAGTTCTAGTTATTTGGCTGCTTTTGTTTAAAATGTGAATTTTGAGAACACTTTTTTTGCATAGAACTCCTCTAGAATCATTAATCTCACTGGATTAGTTCATATTCTCATCATATGTATAGTCATTGCAGGCATTGGAAACCATAATGTAGTACACAGATTTAGATACTGGGAACACTGTGTGTATGTGTGACAATTGCAGGGGGACTTTATATCTTCAGAGAGTTACTAAGTTGTAAGTATATGGATCACATCTAGCTGCAGCATCAATGATATGGATGATCTTCATGTGATGTATTATTCAAAACCTTAAAATATTAACATTGATTTGGTAGAGCCATTTTTAATTTGTTCTTGCAATCTCTGTGTTTTGGAGTAATTTATCAATTTTCAGTAACTCCAGCACCATTAGTCAGAAGTTCTTTTAGATGGATTTTTTTGATTGTCAATATGATTTTGACATTTAGACCAGCAGCACAAAATAAGTAGTAGCAGGATTAGGCTGTTGTTATCTTCTCTGGTTCAAATCCCCAGAGATGTGACTTCTGTTGGCTCTTTTATCACACTTATTCTGGTTCAGTGCTTTAGATGTTATCCTGCCTTTTCTGAGCTAAAAAATTGATACAGGCTTTCACTTAGAATGAACCTGAAACTAGTTTCACTGCTTTTTTTTTCTATTTCCTATTAAATATGGAGTTAACAAGGTGCTGCAGGCTGAATGAAACATTAACATCCTTTGGAAATAAAACACATTTTTTGGTCCTTAAGGAAAGCAAAGAAGTTGATAAAGTAAATGTTCTCTTCTTTATTTTTTTTTCTTTTTTTCCCTGATACCTCAGTTGTTAATTCACTCATAAAGAGACTGAGGCAGAAATTAAGCTCCCATTTTCCTTTTCCTGAAAAAGGGTGTGTAATATGTGTAGGTGAAGGCTTTTCTTGTACATTAAACCCACACACAATTCCATATATGTTTTCCACAATCACAGCTGCAGACCTGTGCTTGGAAAACACTTCCAGTCTTGAAGGTGTTCTTAATCATTGTGATATTAATCTGGTGAGATGCTGTAGCATGCCAGGATGTTTCCCAGGAAACTGATTATAATAAATTCAGGACATGAAATTCATCTTGTGAAAATAAGACTTAAGAGAGGAAAGTTGAAAGAAAAGTCCTAGACAGTAAAGCAAGGCCCTTTCTCATAAAGGAAAGTTTACTGTGAAATTTCAGTTCTCTTTGTGCTCCCGCCCTGTCATTGCTGTTACTTTATTTCCCCCGGAGGCCTCTTCAATACTGAAAGCCTGACTTAATTATCTGGAATTAATTAGTTCAATGTAAAGTGGAGAACACTGAATATCAGTGATTGACTTGTGAGGGACCTGCAGGGAAGTTGCAGAAATTCATGTAAAAACGTGAAAGTCTTCAGGAATGCTTCTGCAGGATCAGCTGCAGGGAAAGGCAGTGATTTACTTCTAAGCCTAATGGCCTTGTCCAGGCGTTAACAATCTGAAAGGGGACAGTTTCAGCTGTGATCCCTGTAGTGGGATATAACACTTCAGGCAGTTAATTGCCTAATGGATTTAATTTCTGCAGGAGAGATTACTCATGTAGTCATTCCCTAGAAATTTCACCTGTTCAGCATTTAATGTGCCCCTTGCCTACACTTGCCACTTAGCAGACTATTCTATCACTGATCTCTTCACTGTGTGTTAGTCTGTCCCTGGTTATCTGTTGTGAGCAGGAAAAATGGATTACTGGAAACTTAAACCTATGTGTTGCAATTAAAACCTCTGTAAGTGTAGATAGCATCCTGAATATCCACTGATCACAAAGTTTTCCATTTTGGTAGTTTTATGTAGGGAAAACTCTTTATTAATGTCAGGTGTTTGAAAGTCTCACAGACTTGTGTTTTCCTTTGACAAATGCAGCATTTTTGTGAACTCTGCTTAACTAGAGTTTATGCTGTTGTTCCCTTCAATTAGAAATGGATGAGCTTAAGAAGTTAACAGTAGATAATCTTTGTTATCTTGGTGTCTTTATTCATTTTGCTAGTATCTGAAAGGTATTGTTAAGATATTGAGATGTGTGTGGTAAGGGCATGCCCAATTTAAAATTCCCCGGTTGAAGATCATTAGGACAATGTGCTACAGTTATCCTGCTATCAGGTGAAAGTAATCACTTATTCTGCCACTGACAAGCTTTATTATTTAGTTGTAAAGACCCCTTTACATATAAATAAGAGATTGTGGTGAGCCTCTACAGTAAAAGTTAGGGTTTTTTTTAACATTTTAATGGCAGTAGTATCTATATTGCTTTTTAGAAGTCCAGCAGGTACTTAAAAAAAATCTTCAGTGAATTTTAGGTATCAGAATTTTCCATAGGAATTGTGCAAATAGTGCACTGAATTATCTTGGTGGCTTATGTTTGTAATAAGGGAAATTAAAAGTAGTCAGCTACCTCTCCCTCTCTGGTCCAGCTCTAATCCATATTTAGCCTTATATAAAGCTTTTGCCCTTTAAACCTTCAGGTTACTGGGGCTCTTCTGCACTTGTTCTTTCAGGTAAAGCCATATCAATGAGCAGCTTGTATGATAGTGGTTAAACCAGAATGGGAGGGAGGGTTCTTTTCTCTGAGTCCTCTGCTTAAACTACAGAACTTAGTCTTGTGTCATCTGTATTTTTAATTTTTTTTTAATCAGTGTCTAGTATTTTTACCCTAGACCAGGTGGCTAGTTTATTTTTTTTTAAAATTTGATTTGTAGCTGAAGCTGTTTCAACTTCTTACATGTGTCTTGTACAGTCTGTCTGGACAGCTACTTTTCTGCCAAATTCACTTGTACAAACATATGAGTTTGCTGCATTGTGCTTTATCCTGTGAAGCTTCCATGTTGTGAGCTGTAGCATAGTAAACTGAGAGATAACAGACTCTGAAGACTACGATTGTCTTCTGACTGAAGACTGAAATAGAAAAATGTTTCCAATTATACAAAGAGACTATTTATTACATGGGTTTTTTAACTGCTCATTTTAAACTTTTGTGTTATAATATTCATCACTGCAATAGAATATTAGAAATTTTCATAGTGTGAAGCAGGATGGCAACTTGTTCTGTGCGCTGATAAAAAACTTGCTTCTATAAAAAACATGCTTTTAATAATATAGCTGGCTTTTATGTTTGTCAGCAGTATTTGCATTTCCATGTTTTAGCAGTCAGGAACGCTTTAGTAACATCAGTGTGACAAACGCAGAACATTTAGTCCTGTCATGATGCTTTTTTTGTGTTTGGCAGGGTTTCTCTTTTTCTAATTAAGTCAGCAAAAGATGCAGTTTTAGTTTCTTTCTTGTCTTTCTGTGTTGTGGTTGGTAAATCTCAAACAGTCCTGCCCAAGATAGTGGTCAGTCTGTTTAGTTCCTGTGGAGAATTGCTGACATGCATTAGCAAACTTTTCCAAGCTTCAAAGATTATTCCGTTAACTGTCAGGCTTCTCTGGTTCTGTCATTGTTACTATTTTTTCTGTCAAAAGGTAAATTTTTCTCCTGTGTTTCTGGACATGATGAAAAAAAACAAATCTGCCTTTCAATGTGTTCCTGTCTTAAGCCCTTGGACATATCCAATAGCTAGAACTTTACTGGGATATTCAGTTACCTGTAATTATGTGGTCATCTGACTTGTAAATATAAAGAGGAAGACAAGTTTTAATTTTATCACTGAGGTTTTGTCTGATGTTTGCTACGTAATAATTTTTTGCATTATGAGTTTTTCTCTGTGTTTTCTGTGATATTGTGAAGAGTATCACAACTTTGAACAAACTTTCTGATCCTATGCAGTCTGTCTTTAGATGCATCTATAAATGCAGAGCTGCTTGATTTTTCTGTCTTGAGTCCAGGGATGTTTAAGATAAGAATCCATGCTTGAATTTTTTGATAGCAGTGTGTCAGCAGGAATTTAAAAACTTTGTGAGTATTTTTAGTTTTTGTAATTGTCAAATTTCCAGGTGTCTTTATTGCAGAAAAAATCCACCCCAGCTGTGTAGATAGCCTGTGTATCTTACAGATACAGTTCGTCAACAATGGTCCTAAAACAAATTCAAAGCCATGCATTTTATACCTTCAGGATGACTGTGGGCAGTATTTTATTACAGAAAGAAATTTGCTTTCTTCCGGAGCTGAGCAGCTGTAGTGTGTCCAAGTGTCTTCATCTAAGGAGCTGCAGAACCAGCAGGTCAGGTCCCATTGTGAAAAAGAAACCAGCTGCCCACTTTGCTTTGTAAAACAGGATACTGACTCCTCACGGTGAAATCGGGGCTCAGAGGAGAGTGAGACAATTAACAGCTGCTTTTAATTTCTCTTGAGAAGGCTCACATGCCCCCATGAGACTTGGGTTCATTGTCTTTAGGCAGCAAGAATCCCGAGTGCTTGGAAATTCTCTCATTCCTTCCACTTGCCTCGATGTTATTCTCTGCACTGGGGTGATGACTCTTCCGTGGCTGTTTATCCTCAGCTTTGACTGTAGATGAGTAGGTGTGAGTAGACTTGTTCTCACAAGTAACTTTGTTCTGCTGGCTACATAACAAATGCATGAAAAAAAGTACACCGGGCAGAACTTGAAATAAACAGTAGAAAGTACTTTTTTCATGCCGGCGCTATATGCATGGCAGATGCAGTTACAGTAAAGAAAGAGTTGTATGCATTATCTTCTGGGACAAAAGCAGGGAGAGTAGCTGCTGCTTCTTGGGAGTTGAGAGTCTTTATGGAACAGAGCTCTGGTGCTACCTCCTTATTCAGAACCTTGGCACTGCCAGATGATGTATGCAAAGAAGTCACTGAAGTCCAAAATGAGGCACTACTGTGTGACATTAGTGACTGGAAAAGGAGCACATTAAGTCTAATTTTTAAAACTCGTTAATGTACTGGGGTTTATTAGTGTGAGAAAAAAAAAACTCTGTTCTTCTTAAGCACATTGAATGGTACTATAAAAATACTGTTTTCATAAACCCTCCTTGGATGATTTTCATTTAGTAGTTGCATAACTGCTTAACCTGTTGAAATGGCCACATTGAAAGGATGTGGTGAAGTATTTATTACCTTAATAGGTTTTAAGATCTCCTCTTCTGTGAACTATGTTCATATGGGTTTGAAAGTGAAGGGGTTTTTTTATGTTTGTCAATGAGAGTCAGATAGAATTGTACAAATAGTGTTGAAAATGTGAGAATGCTCCTCCACCTCCTCAACATTTTGTCAGATCTCCTTCCTGTAATGGATGTCAACAACATATTTTCTTTCAGCCTCAAATGATAGTGATTCTGTTCTTTCTTTTCTCTCTCCTTGTATATGTAACTGTGTTATCACCAAGTGGCCCTCTGACTCTCCAGAATCTGCCAGTGCTTCTGAGAGCCTTCATTCTTGCACTGTGGGACCTGACTGAACCACAGTTGAACTTCCTTCCCACTGAACAGCTTCTTCAGTGTTCATTGCCTTGTTGAGAAGGGAAGTTCTGTAGTCATCTGGAAAAATTTCATTTTGTTCAAGGGAAGAATTTTTTTCAAGGACACATCTTTCTCATTCAGAAACTAGTGGTGCTTTTAGCCATGGTTCTTGTGAGCCTTGTATTGACCTGCTATTTAACGGAGGGGGTTAGTTAAAGGACAATAAACTGAGAGGAGATGTGCTGAGTGATTGTAACTGCTGAGCAACTGCTCTGCTGTCTTTCAGTCTGGTAGGAGCCCTTCCAGGATCTGAGGCTGTGGTGTCTTCAGTTACCTGCTCTGTTGCAGTCAAACTTGTGAGGCCTAAAGGTGGAAGAACTTGTGATCATTGTGATTAAGTCCAGCTGTGGCAGGAATGGGAACCATGCCCCAAATCCCTCCCCTCTCTTCCTGCCTGTATTTGGGAAGGATGAAAATTCAGATGGATACCAAAACAGGTAGCCTAATGTTCTGTAGAGAGATTACATGTGATATTAGTGATACTTGAAAGGTGTTAGGGTTTTATAACAACTCTTCCACTAGGACAACCTTGGGATTGCTAGGGTTCAATCAGCTGTCCACTACATATCCTACATCTTGGATACCTGTGAAATCATGCTCTTGTATATCATAGCAGAGAGGGATGTTGGCAGCCATTATATTTAATTTGTCCCCAGTGGTTTTGGGGAGAGGAAGAGCACTTTGATTTTCTGAAAAGAGCTCTAAAACCAGCTCACCACAAGCCCAGTGACCCCTGTGAGGTGTTTATGGCAGTAACATCCTCATCTGGGAGGAATCCCACTTCTTGGCAGCTCCTGAATAGACTTGGAGGCAATTCTTGTCAAGTGTCTTACTTGGCTTCCTCAGGAACTGGGAGTTTACAGACAGTAAATAAATAGGGGAGTTGAATAAATGGATAGCCAAATATGATGTGCTTCAAAGGAGATCCTTCTCAAAAGGTTTTTTAAAGGGAATATGACATAACTGAAAAGCAAGAGGGGAGAGTTAAATTTACCCTTATCTTACAAACCCAGACTCCTAGGAACAGCTTCGTAGCTTGTTACTAATGAACTGTCTTACTTTTATACCTTGTTAGCCTTCATGAATGGGACTGGGTGTCTTGGAATTGTTACTGCTGCTTCATTTGTCACAGAACACACCATGAAGGAAATTAGTTCTTTTGGCAGCCAACTGAAAAACAAAACAGCCCAAAACCGTACAGATAGTGAAACCTCTGTACTAAAAGTGGGTTCCTTTGTGGTTGCTGATACATTTCAACAGGAACTTGTCCTGTCAGAGGAGAAGAAGGGGTTTCATTTTGCCAGGGCTGGCTGTTTGGGGCTTTTATGGGAACCAAATGTATGTTAAGGAAATATGTGAGAGCTTCCCATAAAATTAATAAAGTCTCATTAGACTTGTTTACATTAAAATGTTCAAATGCAGTTCAGATGACATTATCTGGTTGCACACAAAATGACTGCTGTGTGACCTTTCAAATTTGATAAAAGTGGTATATGACTGTGGACAGGTTAACCCAATAGACAAAACAATAATAGTTACTTTACTGAGTGGTTAAAGCTCAAAAAAGAGGGAGAGTAGATATGTTTAGCTATAATCCAGCCAAAGAAAATAAGGACCAAGACCTCAACAGTAGCTGAGATTTACAGGATTCTGATGCTCACTGTAAAAAAAGGGCTAGTATCAACTATATACTAGCTTAAAATTAATTCAGCATTTGTAATTTTGCATCTGTATTGTAACTGTGTTTGTGTTGTTAAGCATGTTAATGTGAGACAGCTGCTACTTCATACAGAGACTATGTCTACATAATGAGCTGCTTTTCCATGCAGCAGAGAGGATCTAGTACTATTCATACTTTAAAAATGCTGTTTCATCTCAGAAGTTTGTTGTGGTATTAAACAAGCAGGTTTTTTTGATTTCCACTGATTCAAAGTTCAAAACTGTAAATCCTTGTTATCTGCAAAGCAGCAGACACTTTCCCAACTGCTGTTGGTAACAGATAGGAAGATGAGAAGTTTTTAAAAATTTTCAGTGGGTCTGTCAATGACTACTAAGGTCATGGATGAAGCCAGTTAGCACAATTCCTCAAAGAATGCAGAGGAACTGCATTTAAAATAAAACAGACAGACAGAGTACATGCATGCACTCACCCCACAGTATTTGTTAACTAAATGCTGTGACTTTCTACACTTGATCTTTTGAGTTATGTCATGTAGTTATTGATTTTTGCTGCGATCTCTCTGACAGACCTGCTTATATGATAAGCAGGTATTCATTCATGATTTAATTCTTTTGTTAAGGTCTGTTTTAAGCGCTGTAGCTTGAAGTGCTGTATTTTGCTGCAAGAGACATTTCTCATTGAAGACTTTTCATTCAATGTCATGGAATTATCCCATTCACAACTGACATACTGTCTTAGCTTTTGGTTTCAGTTTTACAGTGGTAGTTTTTGTACTTCATGCATGAATAGTACAGCCTGTTTAATTCCTGAAATATATATTTTCTTCCTTGTGGCATTCAATATTTTGGCATTGGCAGCCTGAGCTGTGGGCAGGGGTCTTTGTAGTGTTATTATCAATAGGAGCAGTCATGCTGGAAGCCCTGGGCTATCATGAAGCTGCAGTCCAAAACACCTCATCAATTATTCAAGGCTTCCTATAATTTGTCTTTATCCCTCTATTTGTCTTGCAAAACATTACCAATATTTATTAGTAATTTTTTTATTGTCTTTGGATACATTATCTCAATGTGCAAGTGTCAGATAAATACATGCCAGCATGGCTTTGCTCATGTTTTATCACTGACACTGCTTGCCACAGAGTGGTGTTATTTTCTGTACTAGGTGTAAAATGAGCCTTAATAAAGGCACAAAGTCTGCATTCATTTGCCTTTGAATGCCAAGGTGATGACATTATAAAGCTAATGGTAATTTTCCTGAAATTTCCCAGTCCATGGCAAGTGTGTTAAAGAATAGTGGAATACTTTGCAAGGGGAAAGATTATAAAGGAGGGCAAATATGCCATGATGTAATTTGCTTTGAATTTTGTATTAAATATATTTTCATTAATTTCATAACAAAGAAGAAATTGTGTAAGATTTTTTTAATTGTGAAAATTCTTAGTTTAAGAATTTTAAGTCAAACACTGAAGATGTATTTCTGTAACTAAAGGAGTCATTTGGACTGGAGGGAAGCTAGAGCAAATAGTTATTTTTTATCAGATTATAGATTATATGGCAGTACAGAAAGGAGATACTTGCAGGGTAGAAAGTAATGCTAGGAAAGATCATTTTTCTGTGTGGTGGCCTGCATAAAGAGCTTTTCTTTTGTCAGGAACACACAGGTGGTGACAGTGGGGTTGGCTTCAAAGCATGTAGAGTGCAGTCATGGTCAGTTCAAACCAGTCCCTCAGGATTTCATGCAGTAATAGAGAATGCTGCCTTTGCTGGGAAATTGATTTTCACATACATTTTGCAAATGCCTTTGCATGTTACTGTGATAGTGTTATTAAAATCCTGAATTCCTTGTGCTGCAGAACAATTGGAATTCACAGCAATGTTGCCATTTTTAAAAAACCTTTGTTAGAGAATCTGTAATTTTATTTTGCCAGTTTTATTTCTCTAGTATAATTTCATAATAATTTCATAGTGGAATTTCAGAACTGTTTTCCTGTCTTTTCTTAGAATTGGGGAAAAAAGCCCTTCCCTGTAACTGCATTTTTCTCGTATCCTGTCTGATGGTTTTAAAAAGTGGCTTTTGGTTTTTTTTTCTTCAGATAGTTTTTACAGTTTTCTTTCTGTTCTTTAGTTGGTCTCATCCTATCCTTCCTTTGCCTCCTTTTGTTATATACTTTAAGAGATACTGGCCTGTGGCCATATATTACAAAACAAATATGAACTCGAATTTGCTCTTGGAATTTTAAGTTTGTTGTGTGTGAAGCTCCTGGAAAAGCTGTGGCAAGCAAGAGCAATGCATAATGCTGGTATCAGTGTCCTTACATGAAAGACATTCTTCTTCCCTTTAGTTTTTGCATTTCTTTACACACCAATAAAATTTGAATGGGATCTGTCCTTTTATTTGTTCAATTTACTCTATTATTTAAAGTTATCTTTCTAATGTAATTAGATTAGGTTCTTAAACTTTTTCTCTTGAATTTTTTTTTTTGCCTGTTGGTGGGCTGAGGTGGAAGAACCACAGTGACTCCAGAGAAAGTATTTTTTAGCTCTGAAGTTATCTTGAAAATTGATGTTCTTTGCTATGAATGGGTGAATTACTCTAATTTGCTGGAAGTGGATCTTCAAGGAATCAGAAAAGAGGCTTTTGCATTATGAGCTGTGAAAAGCCAGATGCTGTAGCCAGTAGGGTGTTATTACTGAGGGCAGCTTTAGCACAAAGGACTGTACCACTTGGTACTTATGATGTGTACGTGCTTCTTTCCTGTAAAGCTGGAGACCTGGATTTCTATCATCATCTCATTTTCCTGAAGTTTTGCGCTGAGTTTCCCCTTTGCTCCTTTTCTACTTTTGTAATTCAATTCCACAGTACTGTTTCATAGTACTCAGCTCATGAGTTGATATTGCCATAGCTTGTTTTCATTATTACTAATCATAGTAATCCAAATCTTGGTCTGTCCTGCAAAGTAGGACTAAGCAGCTCCTGGTTCTGAAGCATTTTAAGTTGTCCTGTGGAGGATGCCTATGGAACCAAGTGGAAATGAAGTAAGTACTTCTTCACAGAAAAAAAATGGCGAATGGCCACAGGATTTAGTAGAGGATCAGTTTGCAGTTCCATCTTTTTGAACTTACAGGAGAGGTAGACCAAATCCTGCAAAGGGAGAAGTCTGCAGGAAATGAGACCATGATGTTGGCACTGGACAAGTGATAGAAGAATCAGAGGATGATGGGAAGGGTCTTTTAGGGGTTAAATTATGCATAACTCATTAATCTATCGCCTCTGACTTCACTGAAATATATATATACAATCAACTTCCATTCACTGTGATTGTGTGTTCTTAGCACAACACGCAAAAGATGCTTTAATTTAACAACTTGGGTTTTATATAATAAAGCACAGTAGTAGTGCATATCTGAAGCAGTGCTTTTATTTGCCTGATATTTTCTCCTGATAATAATGATTTTCAGAGCCAGAAAAACCATTTTCAGTTGCCATTAGTGAGAGGGAAATAAATGTAAATCTCACTGTTCCATCTTATGGTGCTTTTGGAAATTCTCTCTCTGGCAGACAGAGAATGTATTGTAACTTCAAAGGAAGTTTTGCCCCATAATGAGAACACAAAGTATCATTTTTATTGTTTATTTTTTCTATAAATCTCTTTACCTTGCTTACCTTTACTTGCGTATTTTTGAGCATATTGCACAGCCTAGCAGATAATTATTATAATCAAGAAGTTGGCAAGAATCCCTTGCTTTGTAGTTCTATTTAGCTCTGCTGCCATCAAGAAGAAGCAGTTTCTTTCTTCGATGTAGGCTATTTATGTGTATGTTAATGGCAAGGTAGATCTACCAAGAATTATTTAAGACAGCTCACTGTTCATGAGCTTTGGCTGCTATTGTTATGGTCACTGTATTTAATTATTTCTAGATGTACTTCAAATCCATTCTGGATTCACTTCAAAACACACTCATTTTATATCATTCCACCTGTGCTCCCAGTGCACAGGACGTGCATGACATTACCAGATGTGTGTTCAGGCTGAGGCATTGGGTTACTGATGTGAAAGCAGCTCAAATGACAGAGTTGTGAATTGTAATGGAGCACATAGCACAGTGATGGCTATGTGGAGATCATGTTTCTGTTTCCTGTCCCAAAAAACTGCATCTGCATTTACAGACCATTAAAGTGCTCAGGCTTCCTTAATTCTTTAAGTGTGCATGTATAAAACTGGTGGACCAGATGGAGTACGCTTATTTTGTGACAGAGCAGCTGTTTTACCACCAAGACCCACCACTCTCATCATAATTATTCTTTCATAAACTTCTGAATTGTATTTTGTAACATCTTGTAGAAATAATTGCATTTTAAAGTATTATTCTCTTGCATTTAGTTTTCTGTGAAGATTGGGGCTTTTTCACTTTTAGGTTTCACCTCTTTTTGGAAAGTAGTTCTCTGATATGTGTATATTCATACATTCATATTTGTTTTGATTGTTTTTTTTCCCTCTGTGGAACTGACTTTTTAAAAATGTCAAGTTTTAATTTCAACTTCAGTGGATGTTCTCCAACTCTAAGTCCCTTTCCCTGCCATCACTTTTCTGCTGGAGTTAATTTGAGCTGCAGAGGTGCTGTGCTCACTTTAGACCACATGAGTTGTTCCATAATTCCGTAATGTCGGCTTTTATTCTTTAGCCTTTCTGTGAGTTGATTTCCGTCCTGCTCCATGCACCATTATTGCATCCTACCTTTCACTTAGCACACTGAAGGCTTCAAGTGCTACAGTAAATGGTGTATTTTCAAATTTGAAACAGCTGCCAATTAAGCAAGCTCTCTACTTTGTGGTGAAGTGAATCTAAATGTCAGAAGTTGTTGTGGAGATATGCTGCAGTTGTGCCTGTTGACGCCAGATCCAACAGTGATAAAGGCAGACCAACCAATTCCATCTTCCTTCTTGATGGAGGACTCTGATGCATTATTCAAGGTCAACTCAGAGTAGCTCAGTTAGTCAGAGCATGGTGCTGATGACACCAAGGTCATGGGTCCAATCCCTGTATGGGCCATTCATTTAAGAGTTGGACTCAATTCTTGTGGATTCCTTCCAACTCAGAATATTCTGTGATGGGTTGAGGTCATTCCTTTAAGATATCACTTTGTGACTTTTCAGTTTTCATGCCTAAGTGATCATTAGCAGCAATTAATTATTTGTCATTGTCAACATTTCCCACAGGCAAAAGGGACCTTACTTCAATCCATGTGGGCAAAAGTATGGATGGATATCAAGGATTAGTATGTCATTATCTGTGGAAAAGGATCTTTACTGGTACTGCTCTGTCATTTTTCTAGGACAGTGCTGGCTCCATACTTGTTAAGGAGATGGATTTTTTTTGTAGTGCTGTATGATGGGACTCTGCAGATACATTAGCCCAGCTTCCCAACACAAGCTGTGACTGATGTCAAGTGTTTCCTCTTTCAGAAATGGGAAAGAGAAAAGAGAGACTGGGATTGTGTACCTTGGCCAGAAAATGAGCAAAGGGGCACTAAGTAAAGGAATTATGAAATAATTGAATATTTCAGTGTAGATATTAGGAGCTTTTCACTCCTTATCTAACAATAAAAAATACCTCATTAAATTCAAAAGGCATAAATTAAAAAATTATGAGAACATTCTTCCTGGGAAGAAGATTTGTAGCCATGACTTTTCTTGGCAGGGCATTTTCTTTGGAGAAAAGTTGGACATTTATGGATTTAACACAAGTAAAGACAGTTCATTTAGGAGAGTTTTAAGAAATTATAAAACCCTGAGCTTTGGTTTTTAGCCTGTTTAACTATTATACTTATGTTGAGCACTTCATGGGAGAGGGGAAGAGAGTAGTTTTGTCAACTGTGCAGTTCTTGCGTCTTGCTCTTCAGATCTTCAGACTCTGGCACTGACCATTGTTCAATAACTAGGTCCTGCACTAAAGGTTCAGTTGCTCTGCTCTAGTCTGGAAGTTTTATATCTTTATAATGTTCCTTCAAAAGCTACAGCTTCACTTGGGAAGGAAGAGGGGGGGAAATGAGATTGTAATGTGGCAGACAAACTGGGAGACGAGCTCTGATTCTGTGTAGTGGAATGAGATCTTGAGAATAAAATATGCTGGTGTATTTACAAGCAAAGTGGAAAGTAGTGGTGCAAAGTGGAAAGAGCATACACTGTAGCCCAGATATCCCCATCTCTCATCTGTGTTCTCTCCAGGGTCCCTTGCGTGGGTGAAATACAATGGCTCTGTTGTGAAACTTCAGTTGCTGTGATTCCCATTTCTGTTGTTTAGCAGGAGCCAGGTCTCAGCAAGAAACTGTTTAAAAAGTTAGATTAAAAGACTGTTGCTGTGTGTCTGCTGTGTATCTGCTGGTGAGGGAGAGCTGCCACTCTCTGAGGAGGTATGGGAAAGGACAGGGCTAGGGATGAAATGACAGGGCAGTGGTTGGGAGAAACAAGCCACTTTTTTGCCATATGGTGAAAAGTTTAAATAAAGTCAGCTGAGAATAACTAACATCATGGACAGGTACTGATAATATGCATGAAGGATAGAAGCAATTGAGAGCAGAAAATCATTATTCAGCTATTCTAATGTATCTTTTTAGCTTCTCCAGAAAATGGATGAACATTACACAGCAATGGAAATGAAAGGGCTACAATTTAGCACATAGATGTGACAAAACTGCAAGGATCCTTATGGCTTAATCAGAAGATCTGGTCTGTTTATAGTTTAAATATCATGGTTCAAATAGTCTCATCCATTAGTTTGAGAAAACTGTAATAAGGAAATAGGGACTGGGTTGTCTAAAAGTAGCACATGTGATAAAGTGACTTAGTATTAGAGACATACTGTCTGAATATTCAAGGAGGCATCAATCCTCCCAAAAATGATGGATGTATAAATTCTGTATATACCAAGTCGGACATACATTTCTTTTTGGAGTTGCTATGTTTCTAATTTTTGTTTCTGAAGAGGAGATACTGAAGAATTCCTCTACTGGCCAGCACCATCTCATTGTTCTGATCACTGAAGCTGAAATTCATTCCAGTTAGCTGTTTTGATCACTGAAGGGGCTAAATCCAAAATGTTCAGAACCAGTTCCCAGAACAGAGTATTTCCTTTTCCTAAGAGAAAACAAGACTTTGGAGAATTCTGGAGCTGAGAAAATGGACCTAGCCATCTGATTTTCATTGTCTCCCACTTCAAAACAGCTGACTTCTGCTGTGCAAGAAGTATAGGACTTCAGTGTCCTGTTCGGAGGAGAATTCCTTGTCAAAGAAAGGGATGCTTGTGTCTGTATCACTGATGTAGCCAATTTATATCATCAGCCTCTCTCATTTCCTTCCCAGAACTTAATCCATCTGTTATTTTTATGAATTAAAAATTGCTGCTAGTACACAGTGTGCTTTCCTTAAATGTTACACTATGAAACTTAGTCACTTTCTGTGCTTGTGTATGTGCTTGAACTATTCCCTCATGTGATGTTCCTGTAGTCATGGGGTGTATTTTGTAAAGGTCTTAAGGTTTGTCAGATAGTGGATCATGCTATTTAAATGCTCTGAACTGATGAACAGGGGATTAATGTAGAAATTGGAATTTGTAATGCATCTGTTATAGTGGGGGGGCGGGGGGTGTTGTCCCCTTGTGCTGCAGTTTCATGACCCTTTCTCTTTGGCCCTGTTAGTTGGCTCAGGACTGTTCTGGCCTGGAAGATTTTGTAACTTTGCATTTCTGTGTGGTGTGTGCAGCTTAGTGGGAGAGTCTGCTCCTGGGTTCCCGTCTGATGGAGGTGCATCCCTCACAGTGACAAATGGAATATTTGTCACTCACTGCACAGTCTGGGTGTGCATCCTGACTTATGCACATACAACATGCTGATCTTGTGGCCACCATGTAGTTGGTTTGTGTGTGGAGGCTGTATGAACAGGGACTGATTGTAGAAGGAAAGGTGCATCTCATGGTTTCATTCAGATATGTAGCCTGGTCTGAAAAGGGCATAGAGTATTTCTGGCCCCATAATTCTGAATGACATAGATGTTACTACATCCGTTTGAAGATCTGTAGCTTGTGAAAGAGAGTGTACATGCAATTATTTTTGTTATTGATGTGTATGACTTAGTTGGCATGATAATGTGTTTCAGGTAAATTTTACTAGCCCTTCAACAAACAGAATTTTTGTTTCATGAATAAATGTAATTCTTGTAATAACAATCAGGACTTTTAGTTTGGGATCAGGAACTATTTTATGGCAAGTTTAGTTTTAAGTACTGAGAGTGTTTAAAAGCTCTGTCTTGTGTTAAATTTAGAGTGGTGGTGAGTTTGTCACGCTTCTGCATATCATTCTTTAAACATCATGGATCATAGGTGATACCCTTTAATTCTTTGGGAGTGGCTCTGCCACCTCCACATATTCAAAGCTGGGCCATCTGAATCGTGTTTGTGAAACATACAGCTAGCTTAAATTAAAGAACTTGCTAGTTTAGTTGTGCACATTTATTGTGCACTCAGTGGGTTTTGTATTTCAAACCAAATAAATTACTAAAGGATTTTTTTTAGACATTAGCCCAGATTTTGCTTCATGTCATGCAATTGAGGTTAAGATTTGCATGTTCTGCAAATCTTCCAGTTCTGAGGATTGCTTATTCTGAGAATTGCCCCTAAATTCTATGAGTGTGAGGCTTGTGTAGAGCAAAAATAGCTAGAAACGTAGACAGGCAGTGTTGCAGAGAGAAAACAACTTTGGTGTGTACATGAAAAATTGATTTAAAAGGAAGGAGAAGGGAAGTGTCTCAATACTTTGTGTCACACTTCATTTTTGCACCAATTATTAGGAGATATATAAGATCCCTCACTAATTTTTAGTCTACAATAAACAAAATATGATTTTTTTTTTTCTCCAGTGCTATGAATACAATATTCAAGCTGTGAGTTTGGCCATGTTTTAAATTTTCCATAAAAGCAGAAATGAACTAAGAGAGCCCTCATCTGCTGGCTTCCAAATATAAATTGGGCATGATTTATAAGACTCTAGTTACACAAAATGTATGCTTTCCTTAGGAGAGAGTTTATTCTTCTTTCAACACTTAAGGACACAACATTTTGCAGGCAATAACTGAAAGCAGTGCAAGCCATATTTCTGAGAGCCAAGCTAGAAGATGCTATTAATACTGTGATTTTGGACATAAGCACATTAGCAGATATTCAGAAGGAGTCAGGACAGAAGAGGCCAGCTTTCTGAAGAGATTCTGGAAGGCATTTCATATTTGTTAATATTTGGCAGTCTGTTTAAACGAGCATTCAGATTCAGAACATTAGACATGCAAAGTGATAGAAGCTTTTGCCTTCTTTTACTTATGTGTTCTGCAAAGCCTGTCATGGTGTTCTTGAACCTCACTATGCTGATCAAAATAAAATGGGACAAATAATGATAATGATATTGCTCTTTATCTAACTCACACTAGTACATTTGCTTCAGTCATTAAAAACCTGATTTTTTAAATGGATGAAATAGAAATACCTATTTTTCAAGGGTGTGTGGATGACTAGGTAAATTAAATAAGTCCAATGTCATTTAACTCATTGACTTGGTAGCAATCTGAAAGGTAAATATCTGTAAAAAAAAATGGGTAGTAGGAAGCCTAGCACTATTTGAATAAATAAATAAACTAAAACAGCTGATTCCATGATGAATGAAAAATAATCTGTCTAACTTTGATCAACTTGCTTGTTCTAAGGTGTTGTTGGTTGGTTGGGTTTTTTGGGGGGGTTGTTTTGTTTTGTTTGTGGTTTTTTGTTGTTGGGTTTTGTTTTGTTTTGTTTTGTTTTTTTAAACGAGGACTCCTTCCTGATTTATGGAAAGGTGGTGACCAGTCAACTTGCTGCTCTGGCAAACACCCACATACGTTGCATGGAATATCCACAGCTGTAATACAGATGGGGGGACTGGGCTTTGGGTGCTTTGGGTGTATCCTCTCTGACATCTTCTCTGGACTTGAGCAAAACTGTACATCTTCTGAGTTAACCTGCTGGGGCTTTTTGGACAAATAATGATGTCTCAGTGGTTTCTTCTCCAGTGACAGCAGGCCTCCAGCTGGCCTGCCATACTACCCTTTCCCTGGTGTTAAACCATATCTTCCCAAGGAGTGCAGCAATTTACAAGTGTATTTGTAAGTGGCAATTTAGGTAGCCCACACATAGTCTTTGCTTACTGTAAAGGTGCAATAACAAATCTTTCAGTCTTACAGCAAAATGAATTTGAGCTTTCAATCTTGGCTGCTCACTGATACTTGCTAATGTGACTCAGAAATGAAATAGGAAAAACATTTGCAATAATCTGACTGTATACAAATAAAGGTGCTTGGGTTTCGTTCTGTCTTCTTTTTCTTTAAATGGACCACTACTCTTAGTCATCTTGTTCACAATAAAGCTTCATAAGTAGTTGTAGCTGTCCAGTCAGGAATGTTGGTTGGAGCATTGTGGTTTTCAGACAGGAATTAGCAGCTCAGACTGGTTTTGAGGCTTGGAAAATGTTTGCACAAACGTGTGTAAGTGTTCAGATTTAGCCTATTTTAAGACATGCCACTGTGTAAAGAGGATTTAGACTCTACCTGGACTGAACTTTTCCTGACACCTTCTTACCATTTGCCTCAGGTCAGCTGAATCAGGAACTTACTTGGCTGAAATCTAATGTTGGACCAATAACAAAGTTTTTTGATGAGCCTTTATTGGATCCTGTTCTTGATTTGACTCAAAATCCATTTGCACAAAACTGTGCCAAAAGGAAGGTGACTGGGTACGAGGTTGCTTTTCTGCTTAGAGTTCTTTTTTTCTCTCCTTTGTAGTATCCTTCTGCAATTTGTCTATCAGAGATATGACTATAGTCAAAAGATCTTTTTGTCATTAGTGTTCTAAGAGAAGACACATACTCTAAATTCGTGATACATACTTTCATCATTTAGGCTCAGTAAAATAATATATCATGTTACAGCTTTATAAGTATGGTAATGACGTTAATCAATCTAAGCAAAAAATGGAATTATTATAACTTTTTTTTATTAATGCTATAATAAGTGCTACTAATAAAAGTTCCATTTTTAATTTGTTTTTCATAGTAAGTTGCCCTAAACAAGATAGTTAGGACTTTGAGTTGTGTTTTCTAAAACAACGTACTAAATACAATTCTAAAATAATCCTGCCACTAAAAGTTAAAATGTGCTCCAGTGTAAGATCATTAAAATAATATATTCAGTACGAATATTTATTTGTGAGATAGATATCCCCAGTTATTAAACCTATCACTCCTTGCTTTTTGCAATTAGCACAGAATAGGGAAATTTTTGTGCTCTGCTGTTGCTTGGCAGAGGTATTCAGTCTTGGGGCTCTGTGGCTTACTAATGAATAAAAATGAATTTGTACTTAAACCCCTAACTGTGCATAGCAAGGTTTTAGCATGTTATAAAATCTAAAATTATAGCAGAGTACGTGAACAGCATTAACAAATGGATGGAGCTGCTTTCACTGAAAAGTAGAGGATTGACTTTGATGATTAAATAAGGCTTTAGTCATGCAAATATTTGCTAGTTGCTGTTAATTCCTTTTTCTTTCCTCAGAAATACATTCTCTTTTCATTTCTGTTCTTTCTGTTTACATAGATGACAAAATTAAATTACTTTCTATTTGATTATATTTGCACAATAAGAAGGAAGGCAATGCAGACCAAACAGACTGACGGAGTAGACAGTCCTTTCAGCAGACATTTTTGGTGCTGGAACACAAGCTTTGTACTCCCAAAGACATTTTTTAACCCCTACTCTATCACATGGCAAGCAGGCATTTAGCAGCTGCTTGCTATGAATTCAGACATTGGCAATTATATTTTGTAGTGATCCAGATCCTATCAGTGTAATAAGAGTGATAAGGTCAGGCATTCCAGGTTGGACCTGCCTCCCACACCTCTGGATCCTGGCTCACCTCAATGGGATCTAGCTGCTTGTGCTGTTTTGTAGGAGGCATGGTAGCAAAACTTAAGGCATGTCAGGAATAGCTGTGTTAAACTGGAGTGAATTCAGGCTCTGGCTAGCATCAGAGCAAGAATTGCAGATTACAATACAGACTGAAATGCTTAGTTCTTCCTTGATCTGGACTTGGCTTGCTGAATGGTGTCTGGTGTTCAGAATGAAAGTGTGATGCTGTAATGTACTTAGGCTGTTTTCTCCTCCAGTGATTTTCATTTTTCTTGCTTTCTGTAGACTAATTGAAAGCAGTAAATCAAAGGTCTGTCAATATTTTTTATTGGCAGGTTTGTTCACAGTCATAAGTTAGATACACAGAAGAGCAGAGAAGGCAAAAACTAAGATCTCATAATCGTTCATCATGTAAATTAAGTTTCTTTTAATTTGTTTGTTGTGGGGAAGTTAGAGAATGTTGTAAAAATAAAGAAGATAAAGTCAGTGTGATGTTTTATAAGAGATTCGTATGTGAAGTGGGGATAGTTTAACCTTATTTTAAAACCTTGTAGTTCATTGGAATTTCTGTGCAATTCATCAAGGCACAAGCTAAAAAAAAAACAAACAAAACAAAAGAGAACCCAACAGATGTAGTTGTTTGAAAAGCCAAAACCAAAAGCCTTATAAAGCATAATTAAGAAATGTAATGTTTATTTGAGGTTACAGTGAATACCACACTTCACATGCTGTCCTTGAGCAGGGAGGGTTTCAGGTCTCCATCTCTGCTTGCATTTAGGCTTTTCTCTTTTCACTTGAAAAGTTGTTGAGAATTAATTACTGAGTGTTTTGATGGGAATAGCTTCTTATTAGCACCTGCATAAAACTGATGACAATTTCTGGGGTGAATCAGAAATCAGCTGGGGGAATAAGCATCAGCTTCCATACAGGTTAGCTAAGTTGTGTCTGTGTAGTGCTTATTGTCAGTTGTTCAGCTGTGAAAGTCTCCACTTATAGCAGATCAAAAGAATGCAGAAAGATTGACTTTAGTTGAGTCCATTGATCTGACATGCACAGTAGAGATATTTTGCATCAGAGCAAGGATGAGGGTAAGGATTTTATTATTTGTTGGGGATTTTTTAAGATTCTGGTACCTGTGTTGGTTGAAAAAGTAAGCATCAATGCCAGTTGAATCATCAGCTTAAATTCCAGTTGTTACTTTGATTTGTGGCTTTCCAGATGCAGCCCAGTTTGGCTTTTTCTGCTGTCAGTGTAATTGTTCAGGACCAGCCGTTAAGTCCTCAGGCAAACAGTTCCTGTTCTTGAAGTCAAGACTCGTTGTTTTAGGACTTCAAGTGGATCTGCAGCTTTAGTTCTGTTTCCATGTGTTAGACCTGATGCAATAGGGAGACGAGGGTTAATCACGGATGCTGAGGCAGATAGATAAAATTCCAAAGTAATGTATTTATTACACTGTAGGTTTGGCATCAGCATTATTGTCTGCACTGCCTCAGGCAGCTGTGAAATAGAGATCATTGGTTTGTATTTGATATGCTATTTTCTCCCTAACCAGGGTTGTAAGTCAGAGCACTGACTTGAAGACATTTGATGATGTGTGATTGTGGCAGCTTGCATGCTAATCTATCATACAGATACACACAAGTGACTTGAAAAATGTCTTCTACCAGTAATTTCACTGCCAATATTTCTACAGTCACATTTTGCTGACAGCATGCCACAAACTCAGACTGCTCCTTTCCTTCCCTGTGGTCGTGGACCTGGCAGGAAGGTCTGGCAGAGCAGATACTTCCACAGTAGTTAACCATTTGGTGGTGCTTGGGTTGCCTACATGAGGAATGAAAACACTTATCTGGTGAGGGTCTGCCATCAGGTATTGCTGTACTGCCTGGAAACAGACCTGCTGTCCTTCAACATGTCAAATGTAAGGACGCTGGATTTTGCAGGAGAGAACCATGCGTACACCATTGATCAGCAACCTATCTCTATCACTAAACCGTTTCTTTTCAGCTCCCTGGTAGTTTCCTTTTCTTTCTTTCTTTTTTTTTTTTTCTTTTTTTTTCTTTTTGTTTAGTTTAGGAGTAGTTTTCACCATTTTGTCTATCTTACGGTTTGATGATGAATGTTACGGAGTAACTTTTGACCAAACACTACCATATCAACTAAACCTTAGCACTAAGCCATATCCAGTCATTTCTCGAACACTTCCAAGGATGGTGACTCCACCGCTTCCCTGGGCAGCCTGTTTCATTGCTTTAACACCCCTTCAGTGAAGAAATTCTTCCT
>LXPA01081381.1:7038-17498 GCA_001655095.1 Phylloscopus trochiloides viridanus
GCTGTGAGGGACAAAATTAAGAATAGTGACAAGTGGATTATTGGACGTGGAGACTTTTGTTAATAAAATATGTCTAGGTCCATGACTTCACAATTGTCTTGGAATAGGAAATGCAAATCCTGGCTTCGCTAAAGGAGGCTGTGTACGGATGAACTGCTAGCTGGGATTCCCTGGATATCTCTTGGATGACACTTGCAAACTGCTGTGTGAGCTTAACAGAAAAAAAAAAAATAAATAAAATCCTGAAGCTGCGTGGCTTCTGGAGCAGGCAGCAGAAATCACTGAGTGCTGGTGGAGTCTGTCTCTAACTCACAAATAGGAACTTTGGATTTAGCACCAGCTGCTGTTTAAAAGAGAATCTGTGTACATTTGTGCAGCTTGGATGACACCATTATCAACATCTTGTGTCACACAGTGGCAACAGTGACACACCTTTGCTCTTGTCACTGTTAGGGAGAACTCCAAGCACGCTACATTTGGGTTTGCTTTTGAAGGGACTTTTTTTTGACTCAAAATCCAAGCCTGAAAAAAGGAAAAATGTCTGATAGGTGCAGGTTTCTGCAACTTTCCCTCAGTTCTGTTTAGGCTAACAGCAAGACTCATGCCTCTTTCAGAGCAGCAAGTTTGACTTCTAAATATTTATTTAGAATCTGAAAGGAAATGGATCCTGCATTCCTTGAAAATCCCAAGTTGTCTCTAAAAAGGGTGGGATTTGGTGGGAAGAAAGAAATCTCATATTGAGCTCGGGTTTGCAGAGGGATGATGCTGGTGCTGGGAGGGATGCTTTTCAGGCACTAGACAGGAATCAAATCCATCTTTCTCAAAGCCCTGCTTCAGTCCCACTGAGGAGAGCTGACAGAAGTGTGCTGTGCTAGGCCTGGAAGAGCCTTTGGCTCTGCAAGAAGCCCGTGTTTGAAAGAGAAATTTTAGTCTGTTGAGAGTGTACCTACTCAACAGCATCTTCTGAGCCCTTCCAGCTCCTCTGGTTCTGTGGCTCCAGTTTGTCATCACAAACATAGCCATTTGATAAGTCAGATAAAATATCTCATCCCATGACTCTCATCCTGTCATTCCTCTTAGGCAAGTACAAAACAATAGTAATAAATCAGTACCGGTGTGGCCAGAGGTGTTTTAAGGCAGTGGCGATTGGATCAGTTCTTGGTGAGTTTAGGAGCATATTTTCCTGTTGTTTCCATTTTTAAACCCGCACTTCTAAAATCCTGACAGCCTGGCTCTTTTTCCTGTGAGTCACACAAGGAAATAAATTTTTGATTCCAACATGTGCAAGGGTCCAGAGCCCAAAACCTTGGAGTTGTCTTCTGTCAGAGGCTCTGAGGCCTGGAATGGAAGGATATATATCAGATGTTGGGGGAGCTCTCTGTGGGTGCATGGCTGGGGTGACACTCGTCTCTGGGAGACCAGAGCTCACCCAGAGCAAAGCCACAGGACTTTCCTGCTGGACCTCCACACCTTCTGCAAGGGATATAGAATCCCAGCCCAGGGACTCTTACAACAACGGAACCAGAACAAAGTGTTTGAAGAGAAGGGAATCGAGCAGCCTGCAGACTATGGCAGTCTGGTGGCTGGTGGGCTGTAATAATTGGTTCTTGCTTTGTGGATTGGGCAGTGTTGAGCACGGGGGACTGTGGCGCTCCGACGCGACAAATCCGTGCAAAGAATCGCACTAGTGAAAATCCATCAGAAAATAAGGGAATGCTTCAAAGTAACAGGAGTGCGTGCAGGTGGATTCTGGCCTGAAGGGATCAAAGCACAGACTGACAGCAGTGATCTCTTCCCTTACTGTTCATTGGCTCACACTGTTCATTTTGATAGAGACCCCCAGATATGGAGAAGTAATTTACCCTTTGTAGAACTCCCATATGTGGGAAATTTTCTTCTTAAGCTTACAGAGGGCTTTATGACAGGCCAAACTTGAAAGAATAGAAAGAAGCCAACAACAGTGAATCAAATAGATGGTTTAATATTTTTTGCATATGAAGCAGCTGGCTAAAAAATCATGTATATTTAAATAAAAGTTTTTTATATCCACAGCTAATGTCTAATCTCGAAAATAGGAGTTTGATCTCAAGGCAGGGCAGAATGTGTGCTCTTTTCAATTTTAGCCATTTAACTAGAGGTGAAGCCAAGGATTTCAGTGGGATGAATGTGATCCTGCATCTTCTGCTCCCTGACCCAACAACATAAAGTATAGCCCTTAGTCTGAAGCTTGGGCAGAAGCTTAAATATACATTTGTCCAGGTTTATTCTAGATTTGACCTTCTTAAGACTAACAGTTTGTTCTAAATGGGAAAAAATCACTGTCAGATTATTAGCTTATCTTGCTTGTGGGTAGAGACACAGGCCGATCTGGAAAAGTTTTGTGTCTGGGTTTGTTTTAAAAGCTAAAGTGTTTTGTAGGCTTGGCCCTCCACTGGATATGTCACTGGGGGGGTCTGCATTGCCATATTTGTGATTTTAATTTTTTTTCCTTTTCACTTCTCCTTTCCTGAGACGTCTCAGTGGATGGGTCACTGTGACGACGAGGTTGGTACAAACAGACCCTCAGCTTCTCTCAGCCTCTCCCAGCTACTGCCAAAGGCTGTGCTCTGTGCAAGTGTGAATGCACCCCAGGAATCCACTGCTCCTGAGGGGCACACAAAGGTACCCTGGTTCAATTCGAATTGAGACTTAGAACTGATTTTGTAAACTGGTTTTCTTTAAGGAGGCAGCTTTTTAAAGAGTATGATTGCAGTTTTGAATTGCAGTAATAACATCACAAAAGATGGAATTGTGATCAGTAGGTCTGAGGGAGGAAAGAAACACTGAAAGGAGGCTCCTCAACTGCATAGTTTGGGTTAACCAACAGAGAAAATGACTTTTTAACGCAAAGGTTTTGAGGTCAGCTCATGGGAAAAGATATCAGAACCCACACCTAGATTAGTGTAGAAACCTGAGTGAATCACCAGAAAGTCCTCTCAGGATTCCACTTACCATTTTTCTACTAGGCCTCCTATCTGTATATTCCCTAATAGAAAGGAATCTTCTAGATATTTGTTAGCACAGCTTTCTAATTAGGCTTATTGATGATTAATCTGAATAAATCCATGTACAGAAATGTCTCATTACAATTCTTTCAAAACATGATGTAGGACATTCAAGAGATGTTTGTGTCTGGTCGTTTTCCATTTCATGCTTTCTGCCATGTGTGTGTCATGGTGAGATTGAAGTTTAGTTAAATTTTCCAGTTTTAGAAGCTCGTGCTTGGTGTTCACTGCTTGATCTTGACATTGTCTTTTGTACATGAAAATGTTGATGACTGTAATGAGGGATAAATATTTTAATTTATAATAACACTGTTTCTATAATTTCTGTGTGTTTTGTTTTGTTTTGTTGTTTATTTGTGTGGGTTTGGGGGGATTTTTTTTGTTTGATTGTTGGGGGTTTTTTTTGTTGTGTTGTTTTTTTTTTTTTTTTTTTTGTTACTTCCCAGTCTTTGCTCAGCTCTCCAAGCACACTGCAATGTGTCAGGAGGAATAACATATAGCTTGCAGTCCATCATCTGCATTCCCTTTGCATTAGGTGTAACACTGGCATGAAAATCAGAGCCCCTGCTCCAATTTTTCCAGCTGTCTCTGTCTCCCTGTGATCTTTTTGTACAAATTTTCTGGCAAGTTTACGAATGTGCACGCTTATATCCGTTTCTTGGCCATGCATACACATTTTTCTATCTCAAAACATGGGTAAAGCTAAATAGAATAATTTTTTTTCCAGTAATTTGAGTGTGTTTACTGATGTAGGCAAACATCAGTAAACAAAACATACATATAATATACAAAAATTACAATACCTTCTTTCTTTGTCCTCTTGCTCTCAGATTTCTATGTAAGTTTGTTTTGTTTTCATTCAAAATGTATGAATAAAGCAATATCAGGATCTTTTCACTGCCATCTTCAGGCCTTATTTATACTTTTACAGCTTCAAAAATTGTTAACTTTTAGGCAATAAATGTCATCTTACTTCTGAGGTTACATTTGTTTTATTTCCCGCAGTAATATTATTGCTTTAAAACTGTAATATGTTTTCTATTTTGGTGTTTTTCTGTTGCCCCAAGGGACTCCAGCTATAACTAGGATTTGCATTGGCCACGGTGCTGTTCTGATTCTGCACATGGTTGTGGGTAGACAGGCAAGAGTGCCAGGGCTGAACATGATATTCTATTGGAACAGCTCGTGCCAAGATTTTGGGCTTGAACAATTTGGAGGAGACATTATGTCACTGTCTCCGTCAAGTGAATTTGAACAGGAAAATTGCACTGTATTTTGGGCATGTGTTTCAAAAATAACAGTTCAAACAATTTCTTGTAGGTTTCCTTAATTTTTGTATTTGCTCGCTGGTTTCACAGCCTTTGCAGTGCATTGCATGTGTCCTGGTGGTATTTCTGTTTCATTATTTTTCAGGCAGAGTTTGATGACACTGATTTAGCAGTTTCGCACAGTTCACTGCTCCAGTTTTCATCAAATTATACTTGTAGTTATACTAGACACTTTCATCATCAATTTCCATATGCCTCAAAGACATGCAGGGACCAGTTTGCCAACACTGAACTCAGATACGAGACAATAACTGGAATACAGGATTTCTTTTCCCGGGGTGTCTGAAACAAAGAGTGTAAAATCCCTCAGTTCTTAGCAAGTGTTTTCAGCCTGGATGCATTTAAAATCTAGACAATAACTGTTACGGGCTATTGATTTTTAAATGCCAAATCAAGGGATAAAAATGAACATTGACCAGAGACAATACTGTAGGACCTTCGCCATTCCTTTCCAGAAACCTATCTTACATTATAGCACTGCCTGTGAATTTAAGGTTTGCTCTTCTCCACTGAATGAGATTTGTAAGCAGCATGAGCTGTATTTTCTGTACAGCAGAGTTTGATAATGATGATAATTAACACACAGTAAAGATTTTGGCTTCAGGCTCTGAGGTTTATGTGTACCTTCAGATCAGCAGTGTTACCAGGGACAATTAAAGTGACAAGGCTTCTGAGAAAGCCTTTTCCTTCATTTAGGGAGTCTTGGTTGCTCAGGCTGGAGAGATGTCCCTGTAGGAACACCTGACACCTTTAAGAGCTTTCTGTTATGCTCATCCTACAGTTTTCTATGAGGGCACCACAGTTCTGACCCAAAGGGAATCTGGATTCCATAATTTCCAAAACCAGAACTAGCTGCAGATTTGCTGGGGACCATGGTTCTTTATGTCTGTCAAAAGCATAATCATGCAAGGCATGAAGTGAAGCTCTGTTTGTTTAGATGTAAAGAGGTTAACTCTGATCAGCTGTTGACAATAATCATCATCATCATCATCAGATGAATTTGCCAGTAAATCTGTAGTCTTCAAAAAAAAAAAAAAAATTCAAGATAGCACAGGAGTAATACTCTCTCCTCTGCACTACCATGTTAAACACTTTACTTGCACAGAAAAATAAGATCTATTTCAGCTTTGCAATTTGCTTTCCATGTGGAATTTTGACTGATTTTGAGAATTTCATATATAACTTCCCATGCAATAGGGACCTTCTCTCAGGAATAGAGAGAAGAATTTTTCTCTGTCTGCAGGAATTTCAGCTTGACGTTTGAAAAATGCACTCAATGTGATAGAAAACCACGTCACTGAATCTTCTGTCTGAAGTCAGAAGGACATGGGTAGAGTTAGAGTGTAGACAGGAGGCCATCTGGTATCACTGTGACTCCTCAGACTCATGGGGACACAGTTCATGTTACATCCAGGAACAGTGCGTGACCACGGTCTGCCACAGGACGAGATAATCTATATTTAAAAGAGGGAAGGGACTCAAATAAGTTAAAGGTCAAGGAGAGGAGAGGTTTGTAATACACTCTTCTGTAGTACTAATGCCTGCTTTCTGCTGGACCATCAGGTTTTGGAATTGTTTGGTACAACGGGCTTTGAGTGCCTGAACTGCAGGTGAATGAAGCTGAGGGTGTTCTCATGCACTGCCTTTGACTCAATGCATTATAAACTAATTAAATGATAAACTGACCACTTGGGGGAAAAGGCGTCCACCTTCTAAACAGGTAAATTGTTAAGCAATAAATAGGATGCTAAAGCACCTCACGTGACTCCCACAGTTGTGTATTCCCTGGCACAGCTCACTGACCAGAGTGTGACCCCCCAAAACCTTTCCTTGGAGCTGCCCAGAGCCTCCAGCACCTGGGAGTTCCTGCAGCCATGCCTTTGCAGGAACTGCTCTCCAGCAAACAACACTTGGATCATTATGTACACACAAAACTGAAGTCACTGCCTTCTCTGTTATGAAGAAATAAATCACCCATGTATCCTTCTTAATTCTGAGAAAAGAATGTTCAGTGGGATGTTCAGGAAAAACAAAAAAAAAGGGATATTTCCTTTCCAGGTACCTGGACTGTCAGTTACATTGGGAGTTTTTAGAAGGACAAACGATTCACCTCCAGCTGGGTTTTTTTGCATCACTTTATTTCTACAGAGGGTAAGCAGGAAAATTCCAATCAAATATTTAATTTAATTTAATTTAATTTAATTTAATTTAAAGGGGCAAGGCAGCAGATAGGTGTTATCCTGTGACAAAGTTCTGGCCCATCAAATATAAAAAGACTGCCCAAAGGGCAACTAGTGATATTTCCTTCAGTAATCTTACCTGATGCATAATAATCACTTGCTCTTCTGTGTCTGCAGAATCTGACAGAAGGCTCAAATTTCACTTCCTTTCGGCAATTGCCATTTTCTTCCCAAAGCTGGTGTGTTTCTATGGAAAGGCTGTGGGCTTTTTTTCTGAAGATGCAGTGTTTGCTGGAGAATTAAACAGGTTAGTTTATGGGCCCCTGTTTGCGAGGGGAAAAAGTCAGATGAAAATTCATAATGGGACAAATTATGATAATCCAAAGCCATGAGGTTTGGGGTTTTGTTCAGCTTTTAGGATTCAATTAGCTGCTAGTTCCAGTCTGCAGTTTTGTTAAGAAGCTCTAAGAGCTAAAAAACCCAATTTGCAGAATTGGAATCCTGTTGTGTTGGATTTTTTTTTTTCCTGTTCGTTTTTGTTTGTAAGCAATACTCTGTTTTTCTGTTTTCATGTTGTTGGCCAGCATGCACACCAAATGCTCTGTGACTTACAGCCTACAAGTGGAAGAAGAGAGCAATGGAGAACTTTAAATCTATCCAACTGTATTCAGCAAATTTGCAACGTTGTGGGGCTCAGTGGGGCATGAAGCCTAAACTAATGGTGTTTTCTTCTGTTGTCTTCTGTTCCACAGTTAGGGAGGAATTTCTGCTTTGACGAGGGGAATGAGCCTGTTAAGATCCAGTTTTTGGCAGAACTGCACTGCTCTGTGCTGCCATTTGGTGAATCCAATTACATTTGGTGAGGATTGCTACCAACGGCCGTCCACTGGACCAAACTCTACTTCCTTAAAATGTCAGGAAGTTAAAATATGCATTGTCTAGTACTGTGCCAGCATGTCCCAGTCTCTGCAGGCTGGAAATTGTCTGCAGTGCAAATGAGAACCCTTGGTGCTCTGGTCTTAAAATGGCTAAAAAATGCAGGAAATTGAAGCAAACAACCCCAACCCCTCTGGTACTGTGTCCAAAGGAAAAGGTAGTGTGAAACACTGGCCTGACTCTTTCAGGAGGTGTAGCACAGGCTGTGTGCTTGGTGTTGCACTGCAGGCTGGGGCACTGTGTTGTGCCAGCACAAACATTCATGACACTGCTAGACTGGGGAGCTGGTCTGCCTCAAAACCCTTTCTGCCCCTTTGGAAGGAGCCTTTCTAAACACTGAATTTGTTCTTCATGTGTGGTTTGCATGTGTTTGAAAGGCTTTTTGTTTGGGTTTGGTTTGAATTCCTTTCTGTGTAAAAAATCTCCCCAAAAAATCTGATTATTTAAGGAATGAGTGCTCAGAGGTGGACTTTAAATTCTACTTTCTTGTGCTGCTTTACAGATAATTAGGATTTTTTTCCTGAAATGAAGAGCAAAATTAGGTAGGTGTCTGTGGTTCAGGGTGTCTGAACTACCCTACCCTGTGTGTGTCTCATAAGCTGTTAGCTCTGTCCTGTGCTTGGCAGAAACTGGAGGCAGTGATACCCATGAAATATATTAAAGATGACATAATAGATTGTGAAGAAAGTGTGTGCTTTTCTGGATACTATAGGGTTTTATAATTTTTAACATGCATCTCCTGAATCTGTACATTTCATTATACTCTTTTTGGATTTGTACAAGTGAAAAAAACAAAATCCAGTGCCAAGTCTGAATGTGACTAAAGTTTCATCTATAGCATATCCTTTCACTATCATTAATAGGAAGTATTAAGGTAAAGAAAAGCTCTTTGTTGACTGTTTTGAATTTCACCCAGCTAGAAAAATCAGTCCTGTGACACTCAAAATACACATATAATTTACTTCTTAGGTTTCTGACTTTATCTCTGAAATTCTCTTGTCAAGCGTGTGTCAATAAATACATGTTCCAGCCATAATACAGATATTATATTTTTGGGTACTTGCATTTCAGTGCTTCTCTTGTGAATTAGAGAAGAAAGGCAACAGAATTCAGCTCCTTTCCTCAGAAAACCCTTTAATCAGTTTAAGTAAAATATTTTTTTCCTCTTTTAGCAACTCTGGGGCCAGCATGTTTCTAAGGTGAGTACCTCTGTGGAAAGCATACTGAGAACAAGTAGTTTGTAAAAGGGAAAAGTTCTGCCCTTAACAGAAGATGTTCCAGAGTTTGTCAAGTCATGTATTAACAAAAATGCTCCTGATTACTGTATTGCAGTTTGCAGTTGTTGCTGAGCACGTAGTATTGTAAAAAAGTAGTATTGTAAAAAAGGTGTGACCTTAGAAGCAGGTCTCACTCTGGATTCATATAAGCAAAACCCAAGTAGCACGACCTTTGAGGCCACAGGGCTTGCTCTGTGTAAGGACCAGTGAGGCAGGTGAGTGCTCATTTCAGTACCAGGGCTCTGAGACACCAGGGCGATGTCTGATCTCTCACCAGGTACCAGAGAGGAGGTCTGTGAGCTTTCTAATTCCCAATCCAATCCCTTACCCAGTCTTCTACCCTGTTCTTTCCTCTGTGCTAGGGGCTCCTTTTTGTAGTGCCAAGGCCTCCAGATGTGTAAGAACACAACTACAGGAGCAGTCCTTCTGCTGTGACTGTGGAGAAGGGATGCAGCAGGTCCAGGGTCAAACCTGCTCCCCTCCCTGCTCCTCCCCCTCCCTGCTCCTGTGCTGAAGCTGGTCCTGGTACCAGGGAAGCTAACCTGTTCTCTTTCTGCCCTCAGTTGCTCATCTCACTGCCTGTCTGGTTCCAGAAGGAGAATTGGTGCAGCTGTGGATTGGATGAGGAGGCTGACCCACACCAAACCTGACCATTTTCCCTGGAGCTGAATGGATGGGTTTCCCAGCTGGGGCTCCCTGTTCTCACTGGAGGGTGAGTGCAGGGACACAAGCAGGGGGAGTGGGCTGGATGCTGGATTGCTGGTTTTATAGCTGTGTCAGAGTAAGCCAGCTAAAAATATTCGTGCAACTATGGCCTCAGACTCTGTTCCAGGAAAAGTTTCCCTGGAAATGTTGCTTTGATTTGGGTAGGGGGACGACTTGTGTGGGCCATTTTGTCTGAAACAGGAATTTTCCTTTGGTGCTCACTTCTATCAAAAGGGATAATGACAACAGTAAAAAAAAATCAGACTAAAAGGGTAAGTTTGGAAAAAAAGTCTTATGCCATTTAGTCTTTCTCAGGTTGATTTTCCTTAGTTTGCCATGTTTCTAAACAGGACAATCCATCCCAGTGGATTTCTGCCTGGCGGTACAGAGAACCCTTCTCATGGCTTGCAGCAACAAAGAAAAACCTGCCCACTTGCCATGCGTATCTGAAGGTTGGCTAGAGTCAAAATTACTTATTTAATATATATAGGTCACTATTAGAGGCCTGCTATTTATTTTCTGTCTGCTCGACTATTGAAAAATATTTGGTTCTTTCGTTCTTTTGTTCTTTCTCTTCGTTGTAATATATAATTTGGACGTCTACCCTTTCCATTTGCCGTCTTGAGAGTAAAAGAACAAACCCGTCTAATCTTTACTTTGTTACTGGTGTGGCAGTTGACACAATTGCTGTGGTTTTGGCGGGGGTGGGAGGAAGGAAGAAAAAAAAAGGGGAGAAAAAAAAAAAGGCAACAGCCACATCCCTGATTCTGTTTTTCCGTAGAAAAGCCCCAGTTACCCTAAGACAATGTTCGGCCTCAAAGGCGAACCCTGGTGTTTCTGGTCGCTGAGGTGAGCTTACCTACAAAGGAGCAGGGCACCGCATGAACCCCCAGCGAGCGAAAGGTGCGGCGGAAGATGAGAAAACCCGTTTCGAGGATTTTGGGGGGTTTTTAATTGTTGCTGTTATTACTTATTTATTTTGTCATCTCT
>LXPA01081387.1:0-11565 GCA_001655095.1 Phylloscopus trochiloides viridanus
AAAAAAAAAAAAAGAAAAAGAAGCCTGAAACTGCAGTAGTTTTCCACCACAAAGCAGGGAAAATGATAATTATTGTGAGTCTGATTCAAAATTCACTGAAAAACAGGGATCCCTACATACGAGATTATTCAGGTATCAGACACTATCAAATCAGGGTTAGTTCTGGATTTGGGGTAAAAAATCACTGTCCAAACCATTGGTAATCACTGACAATGTGCTCTTTAACAGTTATGTCATTTTGAAAAAAGTATAAATGTGGCTGGTCATGTGCATTTGAAATATTTCAGGAATGTTTATTTATAAGATTTCTTTGTACTCAAAGGAGAGGAGAAGAATAGATCTCCCACATTAGGATTCAAGGTGCTGGCTGGTGATATGGATTGAAATGGGCTACACACTGCTTGGGCTCCATAGTGGGTGTGGGAAAATTGGCATGTGGAAAGTACTTGTAAAACCCCAAATATTTGTGTCCAGAAGCAAAGTATATTACCACAGAGTTTGACTGAATGGATTCTGCCAGCCAAACAACTCTCACCATTTAAAGACTTGACTGAGTAGTCTGTAATGCTTCACAGACATCTGAGATAGTCAGCCAAGATCGTTAAATGACAAAAGTCAAGATTAAAGATTCAGTACTTTCAATATCATTAAGACTTGTATGTGTGCACTGACTGTTCTAAATGGTAAATACACTTCCTTCACATGCCCTGTACTTTCTCTAAAGGTTGTTTTCCTACAGTGGGCAGGGAAATCACATGAGACACTCATGGGAAGTGCACAAAGAACAAATATAGGCAAAGGATTTACCTGCAAAGAAATTGTAGAGAGCAGGGTTGTTATATTTAATCACACTCCCCAATCTTCATCCAAATAAATAAAAGTGGTGTCATGGGGCATGCTGAAATACTTATAATGAATTTTATATTCATTCAACCTAAGAAACTTCAACAGACATAGTTTGCCTGTCAAATAAATTTAAAATTGTATTGTCTCTGCCTTGCTTTCTGCACTGATTGCTTTTGTATTGCAGCTCCATGCCTCAATAGACACTTTGATTATCTATATCTGTCACTTTGTTCACATGAGTCTCCCTATTATCTGTAATATGAACATGAAAACTCAACGTGTGCTTCTACAAAGATTATTAACTTAGGGACACGGTGGCCAAAATTATATTTTGCTTTCTTTCCTTGGTTTTGAGATTTTTTTTCTGTGTGCCTTGCATGATAGGCAACAATCCACTCAGTTGAAGATCTCAGCTCAGTGATGGAACCATTTCAGAAGGGATGTTGTGAGTACAGCTGCAGAGATTTCCATGGGTTTGATTACCATGCTGCACACAGGTATAATAATAAACCTTGGCAACCCTTGGCTTAGCTTTTATTTTAAATTCATAAGATCCAAATCCTCACTTTCATCACAGAGTATGACTACAATTTAACAAGTCTTTTAAGCATGTATTCCATCTCAAATATATTACCTTAAGAATGAATGATTTAATCCTGACACAATGACTGGTTATATAGACTATACCAAAGCATTGTGTATTGTTAAAAAAACCCTATGTCTTCGGAGAACACTGCTCTGAGGAAGCCTACTTGGGTACCAAAAGCATCACAATCATCCTAATAAAATGGTCTTTCTAAGATTAAATTACCTTCAGCAAGTGAGTTGAAACTGTTGTAAATAGTATAGATATATTCTCAGTCAGGATGAGGATTATCAGTCTGACTCCAGTATTTATATCTTAGCTATATACCTTAATATATAACTTAGGTGTCACTCTGGACTTTTGCCATTTCTTTAAAAGAAGACCAAATTTCACTTTTAATGTATCAGAATACGCTGGTTTATTGTGCTAGGTCCTGGATGTGGGCTTTTAAATATACACAATATAAGAAACCTAACAGAACCCTATCTCCTTCCTTAAAGAAAGATGATATGTAAATAAAGAGTACCATACAGTGAAATGGAAGCATAAACTCGAAACCATATATATATTGTAATAATTTTTTGGATGTGCTAGCACTGCAATAACATGATACAAACTTTAAAACTTGTTGAAGCATATTGTTTATTTGTAGGCAGAGAATAACAGTTCATATTTCTCATTGAGGGCACTAGGTCTTCTGAATTCCATATGCTTCTGAGCATCCTCTAAGCATCTACTGAAACATCAGAGAATTAAGTTAGTATCAGGCAAACATATTAATATCCAGTAAAGCAAAATTGTGCACACTAGATGTCTTTATCAATTCCTTTACAAGGGAAGCTTTAGAAATTACTAACAAGAAGATTAGAAAACAAGAAAGATGTAAAAAAATAACTTAGAAGAAAGATTTTATTTTCCAAATTCATGTAAGGGAGTAGCATTTATAACTGTTAATCCTTTATATTCCTTCCCCCTAACTAAATTCAGTCATCGATTTAACTCAAACTTTAGGATTTGCATTTGAGCTTGACGGCAATAATAATAAGTGAGATAAATCAAATTAATACCCTTGCAGATACAGTTAGTTTAATAACTTTGC
Source organism: Phylloscopus trochiloides viridanus (assembly GCA_001655095.1). Taxonomy (NCBI): domain Eukaryota; kingdom Metazoa; phylum Chordata; class Aves; order Passeriformes; family Phylloscopidae; genus Phylloscopus; species Phylloscopus trochiloides. Next base: position 2,532 of record LXPA01081387.1, read on the forward strand.
TATTTCCATTGCCTTTTTATCTACATTATCATAATTTGATAACATACTACAGTAAACCAATGCCTCAATGAGCTTTCTTCTGTGCCCAGCATGGAGAGATTAGAATTTCTAATTTTATTGCTCAGATTGTCATATCTTGCCTTATACGGCACCTTTTATTGCAAAAGGAAGCCAGATGCTATGATGTAAAGAGGAATGAATTATTTCAGAGTTTGTATGTATGTACTTCTGGGGTGAAACAGAGACCTTTTTCAAAGCAACCAGCAATATCACACAACCATTAAAACAGAATGCCCAGAGAAACAGGATCAGGGTGTAATAGTGTTCCTGGGACCTTGGGGCTTCCAGAACAGATAGGACATGTACTCAAATACAGAGACATCAATACTTGTCTATATTCAGGGGGTTTTCATACTTACACACCCTCACTGAGAGCTGCTCTGCTTTTATAATCTCAGTATTTGGGATATAGGAGGAAGGAATATGAATGGTCTGCAGAAGACAAACCTGCTTTTTAACCTAGGGCAACTGAGTGGGGCTGTGAAGCTCCTATTGCAGCCATTGCCAACAAACTGCAGCCTCTCTGCATTCTCCTTGCTGGAGTTACTGGATTCAGTAAGTAAGGGCAAGTCACACACTTGCTAAGATGATCTTCTCTATTACTTGTCATGAGGAGCTTTTTTATATCTCTCAGTGTGAACCAAGTGCCATTTTATACATATGTATATAGAGAAGCACTCCCAACCAGGATGTCCTTCCCAGCATAGAGGACAGATATCTGAGGGAGTTGTGCAGTATTAATTGTGCTGGGTCAGCAATCTTTTAACACTAGCAGTTTAAGCCACTATGTCCATAATTGTCCTCTGTGTGTTTACACAAAAGATTAATATATACACGTACAAACCTTTCAGGCCCATGTGTGGGCTGGTTAATAGTTTACCAAGTGTTATCATCTACCTTGGTCCTCCCACTTGTTCCTGCTGCCAAGTGTGCCTGGAGCAATTTTTAATGGAAGGGTTATTCATTATATGAATAGCTAGTGCTTTTGTCTTCAGTGCTGTTCCAGGTGCACTAGAAGGGAACAAGCCATTTGAAGGAAAGAATTTCAATCCCTCCTGCCATCCCAGGTTTCAACATGACCTTGGTCAAATATGGTCAGCTTTGCACCTATGGTTGGGTTCAGTTCTGAAACTGAATTGGCTCTGGGAATGGAGTTGACAAATCTGACTTAGATGCCTAATGTATGGGGAAATTTAAGACCCTGAGAAAGGTTTTTTCTTTATGCCTCCATGTCTACTCATTAGAACAGATGATTACATTATTTGCTTCTTTGAAGGTACAGAGAAAGGGTAGGGAGAACAATGGTGCCCATCTTTTACATAGTGGCTGAGAGATGAAAGTAGTCCATCAGAGAACAAAGACCTGGGTAAATAGATTTAGGTGTTTATACATTTTTGTCTTGATAAAGCAGAGCAAAGACACAAGTCAGAAAGTAAAATTCACATAGACGACTGAACATGCTGTAGCTTTTTGTCATTAATTTCAGTAGTTTTTTCAATGAATGCAATGTCACAATTTATTAGTTTTGGTGTAAACAGGCTTTTTTTATTCAGCAGTAAGAGAAAGGTGGCATACAAAACCTAGACACAAAAGCAATACTTTTTGTACTAATATGACTCCAGAAACATTAGAATGTTACTGTGCTCACGTACACTCAGCTGAAATAGTTTTGGTTTCATCAAGGCCCTCCTGAGGTTGCTCTGACAGGCTATTTAACTCTGCAGCTCTCTGACAGCTGAAGCTAAACACATTCAGCCTGTGTAAAAGACTTTAAGCATACCAATAATGGAAGAAATGGAAAACCAAAGAATTGTAGATGTAAAAACAACAACAAAAAACACCCTTTAGGGTTTTCTAAAGGATCGTTAATATCATGGTTAAGGTTTCTTAGGACTTTCGGGTTTTTTTCTACCATACCTTCTTTCCTATTTTAGGATTTGGGGTTTTTTGCCACTTTTATTAAAATGTTGCTTGTAAAGTCCATTTTTAAATATCTCCTCCTTCTACCTTTCCTATGTGTTGTTTCTATTCTCCATCACTTCTTTATTTGAGGCTTAAAATTGTTAAGAGTTAATGTCTCAGGCAGTGATTTCCATTGTTTTCCTGGGGAGAAGCTGTACATCGCCCCAAGAGTCATTTCTGTCTCACAAGCAAGGTCTCTTTTTCCATAAATTTATTCCGTGTTGAAAATAAGTAAAAAATAGAGTTCATAAATTAATGAGAATTCCTAAGTCTACTTAAAAATATTCTCCAGGCCATCACACAAGATCAAATATTAAAATATGAAGATGTGTCAAAACCCTATGTAATTTGGTGATTGACCCTAGAATAAACACCAGGAAACTCTATTCTTTTCATGGCCAAATACCACACATACTTGCATTCATAGAAAATATGTTCTATGAATACATCTTGACTTTCCATGTATTTCAAAACTTTAATTTTTTTTTAAATCTTTAAACTTTAAATAAAAATATTTGAACTTAGAGAAAAAATAACAGAATTACATTTAACACTGAGTTTCTCTTATCCTAACAGTGTGCGGCTTAGAGTAATTACTTAATAAATATCCACTGCTTCACAATTTGTGATCAGTCAAGGTAATACAAGTTCACAGAATGAGGAATAGCTTGATTGGTAGCTCAAATTTTTCCTGAAGAGATTGAAAACCACATGCTCCTCTCATTTGACCCCATATGAACCTATTGATTTATATAAAGCCTTCTCTGAGCCTCTGAGTGGTGTGAGAACATCAAGGGAGCTAATACGAAATGTATTTTGATTTGGATGATGCTCTTTGGGGACTTAGCTGAATGAATTTCCTATGTATTTGATATGGCCTGAAAGGATGGATATTTAGACACTTATTGTGGATCATCTAGAGTTAGGTAACTACTTATATGTTGTAACTTGATCGTAGATCTGAGCTTTTTGATTTGGAAACAATCAGAGATCTCACTGAAATTCCTGGGCATGACAATCACTCTCTTTTAAGATAAATGAGAACAGTGAAGTGATAGTAGGTGTTAAGCAGCAACTGGCACAGTGGAATTGCTACAATGAACACTGACAGCAAATCCAGCAGCCCCAAATTTCTGCAGAGCAGTCTCAGAGCCTAAGGATCTAATAAATAGAGCAGAGAATCAGCAACCATGAAAAAAATCACAGAAAGGACCAGAAAAACAGGTAACAGAGAAATATGTGTGGCATGATGGAAGGAAAGCCAAAGGGGATAAAACAGCTTTTGGGACAAAATGATTGTTAAAAAGACAGATTTAGAATGCTTAAAGACAAAAAAAAAATTCTATTGCTCTTCCTGCTATATCAGGGATTTATGCTTGCTCTTTGTAAAGAAAGTGGGTTGTACCAGAGCAATCACAGGCTCTCTCATTAATTTATCCCTCTAATGAAACAATTGAGAAAACCCCAAATATCTGCTTAGCTACTTGGATAAGAGGAATAAGGATATAAAAGAGAGAACAATATTTCCAGCTGTGGAATTTGCTAGATATGCAGTGAAGTGTGTTGTTCAGCTGAGTTTTGCATAAGAAATACATTTATGTTGCATTTCTAATGCAAATTGCACGTATTTTACATGGACAGAATGAATTCTTGCTGGCTGGATCTTCAGCTTTTCAAATCAATAGAAAGACTCTAATGTATTTTCAATAGACTTTGGAGCAGTCCCTTCCTCCCATGCACTCAAAATGATTTACAATCAATTTATGGCAAGAATCCACTTCAGAAAGCCTGAAATCTACGAATATGCAGTTTCATGGGGAAGCTAGCATCAGTGGCCTAAAAATAGACTCAATTTCAATATACTGATCCAGATGCCTGCCTGTGAAGAATTTAGTCCCTGTGCATATGCTATCTAGCTTTTAGTGGTTTGAACAAAAGAGGCAGAAGACTATGTTTAAGGAAGTGATGACAAGTGCCTCTTTTTATCAAATGTTCTGTGCACCAAAATGGAAATACTCAAGGAGCTTATTTTGATGGCATGTTATTTCTGACCCTCCAGTTACTTGTCACATGACTGGCACCAGAATTGGTAAAGATAAATGCATCAACCACTTACATTTATACAGATGGATCTGTAAAGAACCTTTTTATATGGCTTGTTCTAAATGCAGTGCGGCTTCTTTTTCCCCCCCTGGCTACATCTGTACCTTAAGATGTGGGATTTTGCAGCTTCTGGCTGTGGAGGCACACACCAGCAGTGTCCCACCCTCTTGCTGAGGTAAAACTGAGGACCAAACCCTCCCTTTTTTATGCCAAAAAATATATTCACATGCACTGACTGAAAGGGGGGACACAGTTTACACCAGGAGGTCCACCAGTTTGGACAGCCAGGGAATGAGAAGATGTTCCACAGGCTTCACAACCCAAATAATGCAAATATAGACTCATAGCACTATATTGGGGAATACATATATAGCATATATGCTACAACCCTCAGTGTTTCTGGTATTTACAAAGAAGGGAGGACCAGAAAGAGTCAGTGAACAGGAAAAACAAAAAGATTGACTAGCAAATCCCCAAAGGCAAAGAATATTTTGACATTAAAAACTAGGGTAAGGAAAGATGATTAGGAAAGGAGAAGATGTATTGTTCCGAGCAGGCAGATGGGGGAGTAGACAAAGAACACTGGTCAGTTCAGAGTAGAAAACTACGTGGAGCAGTTTGTGATTAGAAGAAGAAGAAATGGGTGAGGATGATAGATTAGTATTCTGGTTTAGGAGCTGATAACTTACTGTTGTGCATCTGACTTCTTGCAATGTGAAATAGGGACTTTGGGGAGTCCTAATTGGGATTGAGAGAGGCTGTGGGAGTCTTATGTTCCAAAAACGCTTTTCTTTGTTGTATCAGCTAAAGCATGTCATAGCAAATCCATACTATGAACAACCAGATGGGACTGCAGGAAAGTTGGTAGAGATACTGTTTAAAAGGTCCTTGGCAGATTTAACTATTCCATATTTAGCACTGTAAGAAAATAGCTATCAATTTCATAACACTTTGCAAAAATCACAGCTCAGGGATGAACAGACAAAAAGAACAAAAATCTCTTGTTAGTACACAACTAACAAGATGTGTTAATCAGACACTTAATTCTAAACCAGTCATGAGACCGAACAATCTTGGGAATCCTAACCCTGCCAAAGCAAACAGCAAATCACAGGTCAGAGTCACCTTCCCCCATGACTGTAAGAAAGAATGGTGAATTTCATTGTGAAATGCCTGTCACCAGGACTTGGCATCACAAGTACTTGACCAGATTCCTTAGGATCAGTTCTCTAGGAGGCAACTTGTTCAGCAAAAAGCATGTCCAGAATGATGATGAGAGAACTGTGAATGTACCATACACTCACTTGGGTATGTGACACTGCAGCCAAAGAGAAACCTGTGCTCTGGAAACTGATGCAGAGATTGCTTTATCACTTACACATTGCAGGAAGACACTTCTTTTGTTTTGTTGATAGAAATGAAGATTTCTTAGAATGGTCAACTCAACAAAAATAAAGCTGAAATATACCTAGACATTTCTATACCACTATAAAAACTGCCAGTGTCCTGCTGCTGCAATCAGTGGAGAACAGAGCCAGCACCTGGTGTGAATGCACCTGCCAGCAAGGGCTGCCTAGGGTGACATCCGTCCTTTTCTCACCCTCTGCCCCTATTTTTAAAACACTCCCCTTCATCTCCACCAAGTGTTGCTAAAGAATTTTCACTCTTTACATCCTCATTCCTCCAGACTGTAGGAGAAGTCCACGAGATGACTGCTCCCAACTCACAGATGAGGCTTCTTGGCATTTGTAAACTTCTATTGTGGATTTGCAACCCAGAAAGGATAGAAAATGCTGCACTGGGCCAGGGTTTTAGTGGAATTATATAAAACTGGCAGCTTGGTCTGTGAAAGACACAGAGACTGATAGATTTAAAAAAAACATTGAGGAAAAATAACTGTGCATTTGTGCAAAATGAAAATTATTCTGAGTATCCTTTCTTTCATAACAGTAGAAGAATTTTAATAGTTCTGGTTTTAAATCATCAAGAATATAGTTCCTAGAAAAGAAATACATTGAACAAGGGGTTTTCTTCCTATTATTTTTACCATCATTTTTGCATCTCTATTCATCCCCAAAACTTTTGCTTCTAGGTGTTGAATCCTGGCATACACTTCCCAACAAATGCGTGCTTTGATGGTGATAGTTCAGCTCTGGACTCCTCTTTTCCTCCAGACCAGATGTTTGACTTCTCCCTGCTAATAGTTAACATGGTACTACCTCATTATACACCTCTCTGGAAATTATGCCAGTGCTGCTTCAGCGTCAGCCAAGAGCCATGCAGAATCAATGAGACAGCTGGCGTCCTCCGTGGGGATGGACTACTTTACCTTTTGGATTCAGGCAGTCACTGTGAACTGAGATCCAGGATGCTGTGAATGATTTTTCATAGGCAGGTGAGAACAAAAGAGCTTTGAAAACCTACTTCAATAGAATCTAGAGATATGGAGCTCTCTTGATTAAAAAAAGAAATTACACATACACAGTCCAGTTGCATTTTCATCTTAATTGATTTTTGTATGAGATGGAAAAGTGAATTCTGTCAAACAACAGCGTTCATAGAAATCTTTTCTTTACATAACATTAAGTAGATTTTTTCATGCACAACAGCTGTGTTGTGTTTGCAAAAATCAAATAATTCCCTTATAAAGCTCACAAACTGTAAGTTGATTGCTTTGATCTTGTCCACAACATATGCTAATCCTCAAATATCCATGGAAAAAGGGGATGAGATAATGCAAACAAAATAAACACCTGGTTAAGATAAAACACTTGTAGAGTTTGAAGCCAACACGTGGTTAGTGTACTTGCTGTTGGGAAAAAAAAATTAAAAAGGAAAATAAGACTTTAAAAGGGGGGTTTAAACAGGAAGAACTTGGGTGTTTTTCTGTGAAGTCTCACTAAGATGCAAGTTGGAAAATTCTCCTGAAAATAAATGAGAATATACTGCACTTAATTTTCTTCCTACAGTGTGTATGCCTACTTTCACAGAAGGTACTTGATAAAACTCATCAAGAATGAAGCAGTCAGTTTCTACAAGCACTGTATGACTAAAATAGACTGGAGGATTCTCAAGGTCATCCCTACTTATAAGACTGCCTGGTTGATTTACAGTGTCTAGTTCAGACCATCCAAAGGAGCACTCTGTACATTTTACTATTTCCCCTTTACCTCTGACACTGAATTTAGTTTCAGACTATAAGGTTAAGGGCTGATCTTTGTTGGTACTTGAAAGTCTCTCAGTCATGCTGGATGCTGCTGAAAACAAGGATTAATAATAGCTGTTATCCTTCCAAGGTGGATGATCCTCCAGTGTAATAACTAGAGATGTTTCTGATGTCTCCCTCTGCCAGGACTGCATGGAATAACATCTGAGCATGCCCTGTCTTTGCCAAATTTGTTGAAAACAATTTTAACACCTGATTTTAATCACATCTCCCTGTTTCACTTCAAGGGGTTACTGTTTCTTGGATGTCAAGTCTCCAGATCTGCAAAACTCAGTGAAATAGGGATGAAAGTGCAAGGTACCAATGTAACCTAGGCATCTGCCATCATTTTCATCAGGAATTGCACTGACTGTGTGACTGCTGACAGAGATTTCTCTGTGTCGCTTTTTTCCTAATCCTTTGGTATTCAAAGCAAGCACTAGTTTTGCCAAATAGAAAGAAATTCAGCTGAGTCACATGCCTTCAAAGTGGCTGCAGGAAAAGACCCGAAACTGAATTAATATGACAGCCGTCCTTCACAATAGTTTTTATACATCCTGTAGAGATCAGGCCTGGCAGAGAGAGCTATTTCCTTTAAAGAAAAGCACTGTGGTTGGTTCTTCTTTCCTGTCTGGATTACCTCTCAATTGCTTTTATTTTGATTTCTCATCTCAAAAAATGATGAAGGAAACGTAAATCTCAGAAAATGATGATCCTAATTGCATTCAAAATTTGTCAATTCCTTGTAAATATGCAGGTCATCTGTATACTGGTGGTGTTTTTTATGTCAATCCTCTTCCAAAAAAAGAAAAAAAAAGAAAAGGCTTAAACTTCAAAACATTCCTGTGAGGCAGGTAAATCTTTTCATAAAAGATTATTTCACCTTTTACTGACATACAGGCACCTCCAGGGTGAAACACTGTGGTTTTTTAACTGCCTGTAGCCACACAACAGAAGAAGTGAGGGGACAGGAAATGAAAACCATCCTATCCAATTTAATTTTAAGGAGAAAGGAGATAGGAGGAATGTAAAGTTCACAGCTGGGCTTTCACCAGAGCAGAGGAAATAATACACCTTAAACAAAAGTGTCACCATGTCTTTAGTGACTGCAAGTAGCAGACTCTCACTTTATGTCTTATCTGAAAGATAAAATCCTCTGCAGGTCAGTGCTCTTTACATCGTCCTGCAATAACAATCTGAGAATTCATGTTAGAGGGTAAAATACAAGCTACCAAATTAGCATTTTCCCTTCCTGAGGAATCTAGATATTCCTTAGATTTTTGCAATGCAAATACCACCTGGCCATCACTGATAAGTTATGACAGTATTGCAGTAAAAGGTGGAAGGATGCAGCAGATGTTTGAAAGTGCCAGTGCAGAAAAACACCAGAGGAAAGATTATCTTTCAAAAATGTTTATTCCTGTTCTCTGGAATATCTCAACCCAAATCTGTGTGCTTATCCGTAGTTTCGTAGTGACTGGAAATGTTTAGATGTCTTAGGCTCATTTGGACAATTTTCTCTCTCCGGGAATGAGCTTTTGTACTCAAAGTACCAGTTGAGAATGAAGAAATGAAGATTGCACTTTACAGCTCTGAAGTGGCTTGAGGGTGTAAGCAACAGGAAAAGCACCAGCAATGGGGATAAAAATGCATAGTTGTGACTGACATGGAAGAAACAGGAAGGGAGGGAAGGAGGGAGGGAGG
>LXPA01081388.1:0-13468 GCA_001655095.1 Phylloscopus trochiloides viridanus
TTTTAAATCGGTCTAGTTTCGTAATTATGCAGTGTGGAAAGTAAACTTCTAATATGTGCTGGCACACAGGAGACAGGCAATATCAACAGATTAAAAAAAAAAAAGGAATTAGAACCATGGCTTGGAGGTCCATAAAGAAATACTGAAAGAATTAGGAGGATTCTACAGAAGACCCATATAGCTCTTGAAGAAGAAAGAGAATACTTGGCTGCATGAAACCCAGTAAGTTTTTTTAATGGATGTGATATGTGGTGTCTGGCGAAACCAAAGGCTTGAAGATATAGGTGCTTTTTTTTCTTCAGCAGAATTCAAAGGTTTTTTCCTTATATTTTGGGTAGGCCATCCCACATTATGCACTATAATACATCAGTCTGTAAGGAAGCTTTTTCTTCTTTCTGTTGTCTGTAAATCAGCCATTTCAGCCTAGTGGAAGAGAAAGTTATAGTTCATTCTTTTTCTTAATTATTTATTTATTAAGATTTCATTCAATGCTTGTAGTTAAATGCAGTCACAAATTTCTTGGATATAGTTTGCAACTACTAATGTTGAGAATAATCTCTAAAACCTCTGGGAAAAATGTGGTTTTACAGCTTAATATAATTGTGTGATATTCAGAAATGGCTAATTTGGTCAACTTCGCTCTTCTCAACTAGTACACTTTATTTTTTGACATCTTTGATAGGGCAACCTGCTAGATCTGACTAAAATTGGCAGAGTCGATCCCGTTTTGGTATGAGGTCACTATTCTAGATTGGAGTTCTTTTTTCTGAAGCAGTTTGTAATGATACCATTTTTGGTGAAAGAAAAGATGATTTCTTCCAATTTTTGTCTTGCCTCTGAGTAGTATGTGGCTGTCAGGTTCAAGAGCATGGACTTTATTTCCCTGCAAGTAAATGACATGAGTCTGTCAATGCAGTTATGTTGAGCAGCCTTTTGGATCCAAAGGCTTTAGACATTCATGCTTTTGCTCCCTGTGAGGTGGCTTAAGAGAAGACTAAACTGTTTTGTACAATTTATACACTCCACCAAGAGTTTTTCTGCTAAGATTTGTGTTTTAGAGGTGAATAAACACTTTATTTGCTCTCTAAATATCAGCTTAAAACCAGTGTGGCAAAGAAATAACAGCACCAGAATGCCTGCAACTCTGTTTTTGAGTTAGTCTTTATAACTTGTGCTGAAAGAACTATGCACAGTCTTAATGAGATCCTGGAGTGGCCAGTTTGAGTCTGCTGTTTCCTCCTTTTCTGTTTCTTATTGTGCCTGGGAAGCAGGACAGGCCTTTCCACACCAGCAAGGGAGAGGACTAGGGTATATGCTCCTTTTGTCAGTGTCAAACATCATCTTTATCTTTTTCCCCATAAAATGCCAGAGTGTTTCATCTGAGGTAAGCAGATCCCAGGCAAAGAGTGAGCCTGTGCTGAGCTGCAGGACCTGGCAGTGCAGGAGGGGATGAAGAGTGGGTCTCTGTCCCCGTGTCCTCCACAGCCAAATCTTCCTGCAGAGGTCACAGACCACCTTTGCAGCCATTCCCACTGAGATCCAATTCTTTCAAGCAGGAGACTTGTGAAGAGAAGAGCCCCACGCCTATCTGCAGATACCCAAATCATTTTGCACTTGCTGTTTTTGTGAGTATCACAGCAGTTGGTGTTATCAGGGCACAGCAGTAATTTGTGTCGGTGACACCCAAGATTCCTCCAGTGTCACCCCTGTCACAGCCATTATCACTGAGGCAGTTTTCAGCCAAACTTGGCTCACTCCACAGGAGTCTGGGGGGAGGTGAGAGCCAGAGCTGGTGTTTGACAACCTGCACCTGGTATAATTCATACCTTATCACAGGGCTGTACCAGTCAAGTCCTTTCAAGGCAGGAAAACCTGTGGTGGACAGGAGCAGGCTGCCAGTGTTGGACCAGGGTGGTTCAGGGAGAAAACTGGATGGTTAGCTGAATCTGGGATGTTTAAAGCTGTGTTTTTGTGGTATTTTATGTGACTGTGATGAAAGGATCAGTGACCTTTGCAATGCTGCTAATGGATCATCATCTTGGCAAAGTGCTGCAAAGCAAGGTTGTACTTCTTACATTGAAGAGATTTTTCTGAATGTTAATGTTTGGAAGGGGAAAAATTGTAGGAATATATTTTCAGAAGTCCTGTTACTTTTTTGTTAGCTCTCAAAACTAATTTTTAGAGACTTGGAGTAGCAACTTACTTTTTTTTTTTTTTTGACTTCCACCAAACTTCTGTGACAAGGCAAATGACCCTGCAGGCTTTTAGTCTCTTTTTTTCATGCTCACTGATGGCCAGGTTCTCTTACCCTTACAAAGACTGATGTGGCTTGACATGATTTAGAGCTGCCTCAGTTATTAGCTTCCCAAACAAGTTAGCTTTGCTGTAACTTTAGTGCCAGAAAATAAACACACACACACTGAAAATCCAGTGAAAGTCAGGCAAAGTCTTTCCAGGGTTTTTAGTTTTATCACTACAGCCCTGCTCAACCAGGGAGCCTGGAGAACAACTAAAGAGTAGAAGGAAGAGTCCTGCCTGCCTTTCATGTAGAAAAAACCTGGCTTCTTCATCCTTTTCAAGGCAACAGAATGTCAAGTCAGGTTGTGTTGCCTAAGGCTGCTATGCAGTAAGGGAATTTAAATGTAACCTCTGCATACAGAAAAAGGAAGTCCCTTAATTCATTCAATATTTTATTAGAAATCTCTTAATGCTGGTCTTATTCCTCAAGGTAAACATCTCGGAGGTTTTTCAAAGCCTGTATTTCATTATTTAATAATCTGTTTTCACTAACACAATTCCCTAGCTCTGAGCCTGTAACCAAGTCCACAAGCTGGAAATATCAGCAGTCCAGGAACTGTTAAATAATTAAGCCATTGGTGCCTGTAAATGTTAGGGCTTGAATCACTCTTATTTTCACAAACTGCTGGGAAAAAGGGTGTCATTGCAAAAAGAATACTTACTGGCTCTCTTTAAAGACAAGATGATTTTTTCTGCAATGGTATAGCTTGAAACTGTATGAATGTTTGTTTAGAAAGTAGGATTTGTAGGGTAGCATTTAATAGTGAGCCTGTACAGACCTGGTTCTTTGTTTTTCAGCTTTTATCCTGTCTTCTGGACTCACTGGAAATCCTTACCTCCATTCAGAGCTTTTTGTAGGACTTGCATATGACCACCTTTGTTAAAGAATTTCCAGGAGCAGCCATTGACTGGGAAATAGTGTTTGGCTGGATGTGTCCACATGTGAGCACAGATCTGCATGTGGCCCATCTCTCAAAGCAGGGGAATATCTCTGAAAGCAATCGAAGGCCAAATATTTGGGCAACTCCTTTTGACATCTCAGGCTGAGATGCACCGAGGTGGGTGTGGGCTTATTTTGAACACACAGGAGATGACCCAGACTGCTCTCTAACTTCAGGCAGATGGAGACAGGTCAGTCCACTGAGGGAGTTTCTTGTCCATGATTTTTCTCCATCAGAGAAAATGGGATTGGTTTTATTGTAGTACCGTTTACTCTGGAGAAGGACAATCACAGATACAGTGTAAGAGTAGTTCAGAGGTAACAGTAGGCTTTTGAGAGCACTGGTAACATGCTCTCCCTAATTTAGTCCAGACAGAAAACATTTGAGTGCCATAATTTGTTGTGGTAGCAGATGCCTTTCTTTTGCAGACAGTTGGAATCTAGTTGCTATGTGGAGTGAAATGGCTGGGTGGGGAAGGACAAGAAAATGAGGTTTTGATGAAATCTTGTAGGACGTGACAATATTTTCCTTGCTCTGAGTGGAATTCTGCAGTTAGCAGTGCAAAAACCAACTTAGTGCAAGGCAGGACATACATATGGACTGTCTTGAGTACTGATGTTTCTATTGTTCTGCTGCACATGGTGATAGGATGATGCTACTTTTCTGTGTCCATCATCAAACATACTTCCTAAGCTGAGATCTGGAAATAAGTGTCTAGAATTATTTTTCATTGCTTATTTGTTTATGTTGGCTTTTTGAAATACCTTGTGACTCTAGTCATCTCTAATGGGAAATCTGTCTGCATTCCCTTCAGAGTTTATTTGCTGTATTTACAAGCTTAAACAGCATTGACATAGTTACTAAGGAGAAACTGGGTTTTGGCAATGCTGGAAAGTTTAGCAACTTTATATACACATAGAAAATTTAAGCATACAAACATTAAAAAAAATTTAAAATTATTTGATGTCAAAGTACTCCTAAGTTATGAAATACTGGCATCAAGCTCACATCTGTGACCTCTGTTATACCCCTCTGTCTGCTGTATGTCCAGTGTAAAATAGTTGGTAATTTTGGCTACCAGTATGAAAATATTTATCTGGTAACTTTTTGAGAAGAACAAATTGCCTTAAGCATGTAAATTACCAAAAACACAAAGCTTGTTTTTCAGGTGACCAAATACTTTAAAATAACTTCCCTCCTGCTTAGGATGGACTGGACTTATTTGCAGCCCTGATTTAAACATCATATTGGTGTGTTGTTGTGGTTAGACTCAAAAAGAATGTGGAGATATTCCATGATTACCTTCATGATATCCTTGTGTGCTACAGCAGGCTGTGGACTCTTCTGTATTTGAATAATGGTGAACAGCAGACTTAAACACCTCTTTGGGGGAGGGTTGTATGACTGTTGCAAGTCAATCAAAAAGAGTTTGTTATTATGAAGACATTAGATTTCTTTAATAGCTCTTGTTTAATTACAAATGACTTTTTTTCCCAAGCAGTTAGGGATTAATTGAAATTGAGTACTCAAGCTAAAGAATTCCCTTCCATCATATCCTTTGGAGTCTTTTTTAGAAAACAAGCCCCTACCTTACAGTTTATCAAAGTTTAGGGTTTTATTTGCTAGTAAAAATTAATCATTTGTGCAAAATGTTTTCACCAAACATCCACTTACATTTCTGCTGGTTTTCCAGCATGTGGTGTGTCTTACCTGGTGGTTGTGCTTACCCTCCCTGTGCAGGAAAGGGAAACTTCTAAAAAATGGCTTAAATCTCACAAACTAATGAAGTGTCTTCTGCTGTCCCTTCGTTCTCACCCAAGAAAATTTTCCTCTAGTTCTTGTTTCTCACAGATCTTCTTATTTTTATCTTTGCAGCTAGGATTTGAGAAAATTGCTGTAATATTCATAAATGTATCAAGTTCAGTGCCATTGCCCTTTTGAGTCGCTACATTTGCTGAAGTGGGCAGGTGTTCCTGTCAATGCTAAAACTTGCTGATTTTGAAGTGATGAAATAATTCAGTACTGTAGTAGCAATATAAGATAAAAGCAATGCAAGACCTAGCGAGTTAACTTTTGTTTCTGAAGGACCTAATTTTTTAATAGGTGTGTGTATATGTGTGGTATTTACCCCAAACCAAGAGGATCCTGGCTCTAATACAATATTGTGTTGTATTACATCAGGAGTTTCGAGTGCAGGGTTTTTTTCCTTCTGGAATATTTTAGTCTGATGCCATGACTGTATATTTTTTAGTTCTTTGGATGACCTCGCTGAACTTACATTGCATGTTTTAAAATACCAACTGGACAAAAGACAGGATGGGTGCTTTTGATATTGTGGTTTCATTTAAGACTGGTACAGCAACATTTTGCTCTTTAAATGACACGAATATTTTCTTGCTTTTTTAGTAGTTGCCAAAGAATTGCATCCCCAGGCACCTCACAAAAATATCCAGTTTCTTGTATTCCCTGTACTATAACCACAGCAGATAACTTATTTTAAAGATTGGGGTTTTTTAGCAGAGCATTAGTGTGAAGGATGAAAGATTACTTAAAATAGTAATAAGATACTTAATCAATTCAAGGTAAGCAACCTCAAATCCCCTCAGATTTGCAAGAAGGGAAGCACAGCTTCAGTTGGCACAGAGCTGCTAAAACGAGGTAGCTTGTCAGATTTTCTCCCATGTCCTTGTTCACTCTGTGGTAAATATGACTCAACTTCCCTCCCTTTTTTTCTTCACTTTGGGGATGAAAGAACAGCAACATAAGAGGCTTCTGATAGTTTTTATTCAATAGGCAAATTGGGTATTATCTGGGGAATTTATGTCCCTGAAGGACAGAAAGAGGAAAAAAGTAGCTCATCTGGCATGAATCTTCTTTCAATGAACACTTGTGTAAATAGGAATGATTTAGTGCACATTATTCTTTAGAATCAAGATGTCCCTTTGGAATTAGCAGGCTATTAAGTGTAAAATTTGAGGCAGAAATTGAACCAAGATGCTAATGGGTTTTTTTTTATCTGTTGCAACAACTCTCATTTCTTCTTAAAAATCTGGCTTATTAAGCTGTTTCAGATGTCACAAAAGGGCCTGGACAGATAGCTTTAGGTGCCTGCCTTCAGCTTGATAACTTTGGTATTGCTGGCTTGCTGTAAACCACAAAAAAGCTGTTGTGTCACCCCACTACATCTTACTTTAGAGGCCTCTCCAAACAAAAATAACTTTAAAGAATCCATCAGTTATAGCTAAATTTTAGTGTATCTCTAAAGAAATGGGAGTGCACGTCAAATGCAGCTTTTTATACCTGTTGAATTCACACCTTAGTGGAATTCATTATTTAGGTCTTTGTTTTAAACCACTTATTAACAAATTGATTGTTTTATAATTATTTCATTTATAATCTATTATTTAAATATATCATTATTTGATTTAATTAACCTGTCATCGTTATAATTTATTTTATACATGTCAAATAATTTCCAATTAATATTAAATATTCTGTGTTCATATATAAATTATTCAGTTCTTGATCATTAACTTTCAGGATATTATGAATTTCTAACAACAGCTGTTTATTTTCTACACTTTATTGGCAACAGATCTGGCATTTTTCTTCAGTAACAATATTTTATACCACTTGGGATTTTTTATTGGCTATGAATAACAAAGTTTTCCTCCTGTACAGGTTGTAAACACTTCCTCTACAACAGTTTCAGTGTTTTAACTCTTGCTGCCATAAATGCTGCTATATTACCTCTCCTCTGAAACCTAAGTGATGGTACAGTGAATAATTTCAGGGAAGTTCTACCCCAGTAACAACTTGCTCAGAATAAGTACATCTTGGGAAAGGACATTTAAGAAATTAAAAAATTGTTTGTTTATATCTCTCAAAGCTTTTGCTTTTACATCTTTTTTTAAGGAGCAGAGTTCATTTTAAACTTACTAGTTCAATGGCAGATCATTGGAAGATGATTCAGATTAAATTGTCCTTTACAGTAATATCTTTATGGATAATGTGTCCTTTCTGGTTTTATGCTCTGGGTGACCACATTTCATTTTAAGGTTTCATGGAGTCATAGAATGAATTCCAGGTTTGTCTTGTACATCTTGAGTTCTCTTGCATCTTGACCAGGTCAAGAGTTTCTGGTTGTTAAAGCTTTTATTCGTTTGTTCTTTGTTGTACAGAATAACCAGTAAATGAAATACATAGTGTTTGAAAATGAGAGGGGAATAAAATAAAATATAACATAATAATTGTAAAGGAAAGGGAGATGGCAAAAAGAGGAATGAAACTGAAGAAAAACAAGTGATGCACAATACAATTGCTCACCATACACTGACCAATGCTCAGCCCATCCCTGAGCAGCAGTCAGCACCTTCCCAGTTTATATACTGGGAATGATGCTCTGTGGTATGGAATATCCTTTTGGCCAGTTTGGTCAGCTGTCCTGGCCCTGCTCCTTCCCAGCTTCCCTCCCTCTTGTGCTTCCTCACTGACAGAACACCAGACATGAAAAAGACTCATCTTAGGGTAAGCCCTACTTAGCAACAGCCAAAACATCAGTGTGTTATCAACAATCTTCTCATGCTAAATCCAAACCACAGCACTGCAGCAGCTAC
This sequence comes from Phylloscopus trochiloides viridanus, assembly GCA_001655095.1. Lineage (NCBI taxonomy): Eukaryota > Metazoa > Chordata > Aves > Passeriformes > Phylloscopidae > Phylloscopus > Phylloscopus trochiloides. The sequence continues at coordinate 7,856 of LXPA01081388.1, forward strand.
TAAGAAGAAAATTAACCCAGCTGTAACCAGGAGGAAAGGAAATAAGTAAATGGAAGATATAAACAGGAAAAAGAAGGCATATCTCAAACTGGGTACATTGTCCTAAACTGCATGCAAGTATATTTTGAACTTTATCCTCTGTTTGCAGTATTTGGAGCCAGTCCTAATTAGGTCTAAGTAATCTAATAGGATTATTGTGCTAGAAATGTGGCATTGGAGATTTTTTTTTTAATTAGGCATTTTAGCTCTGATACCCTATACCAGGACAAATGGAAATCCTGTCAGCCTCTCTATGGCACATCTACTTCTGTTCAGTTGACACATTTGTGTATTCTAAAAAAGAAACCAAATTATAAATGACAGCCCCCACAATTCCCCTTTGCATTCGTTTGAATGAATTGAGTAGGTTACAGAACGAAGTTTTCTTACAGCTTTTTGGTTGAAAATTATTGGTTTTGCCAGATCCTTGACTTCTTTTGTGTCAGGCAAGGGGGTTTCTGCAAATCCACATAACCTTAAGGAGTATTTAAAGAATTCACCAGTTCCTAGAGGGTCTGTTGCTGGATCAGTTGAATGAAAGACATAACATGAATGCAAATTACTTCCGTGATACAATTTTAATAAATATGATTCAAAGATAGCTGTTCCTGTGGCTTGTCCAACAGGAAAAGAAAAAAAGCTAAGCCAATTGCTGAACAACAATGCCAGTAGTTGTGATGAATTTTGATTCATTTTGGAGAGGAAACAATAAATATATGACCTAAAGAAGAAACAAACAAAAAACCCCCGAACCCACAACTCTAGGCAATTTAATAGGAGGGGGGAATACCATGGACTGTGGGCTGAGCAGGAAACTCCCAAGTGTTAGAAATGGGGCTCTAAAACTGTAATTGTTCAAAACCTACCTAGAAATATATATGGAAAGGATGCAGCAACTCTTGCAAAAGGTGAGAGACAGTTTCTAAATGCTCATCCAGGGGAAATTCAGAAGTATTTTATTTCACAAATAGCCCTGGCAATAACACAGTCACGTCACTGTTAGTCATGTTCTTACCTACTGATGGCTTAACGAGTTTCTGCTTTCTCATGCTTGAAGAGCATCTTCAGTTTGAGATCTGTGAATTTGTTTATCAGTGTGATTTAGGTAGCCTGCTGCTTTTTCCTGTGTTACTTCTCTCTCCTCTTCTGCTTTTATAATAAAATTACTCTTGCTTTGCTCTTTACAAGGTATTTCTTACCCTCTAAGTCCATGTGAAATTGTTCCTAGTGTTCTCTTCACTGCCTTTTTTTTGCCATAGGAGAAATCCTGTGTCTGACATAAAACTTACTTGTCACCAAGTTCAAATCTTGAATCGCCCATCAATTGCTACATATCCATTCACTGAGCCATTTTTTCTTCAGTGCTACAGTGTATTTTCTCTTTTCCTCTCCCTGTCCAGACCATTTTACTTTCCATGGGGTTAAAAATGGTTGTGGATCCCTCTTTTAGGGCCTCAGTTTACAGCTTCAGTGCCATGCAAGGAAGCTTAGGATGTTTGCCATTACTAGATTCAGATCCTAGAATAAAAATAGTATTCAAAGATGGATCCCTGAAAGCTGAGAGGTAAAAATGCTTTACAAGTTAATTTTGTGACTCACTATTTCTCTATTTTTCATCTCATAAGGATTTGTTTGTTTTAACTATGGAAGATAAGTCATGTTATCACTGGATTCTAGTAAGATTGCTGCTACCTGGTGGATTCAAACCAGTCTGAACTGCCCACTGTCAGTGAGACCTTCCTCTGTGGATGTGTCCTATTAAACCAGTAACAGCCTGCAGGACTGAATGATGTTCTATGTCGTTATTTCAGATGTTCAAAGGTTGCAATTTGAAGTGGTTGTATGTTTTTACTGTATGTTTCTCACATTACAGTATAAAGATTGACATTCAGAGGGAGTATGCAGCAGCAAGGAGAAAATGTGTATTATACACTGTTCTAGGGACATGGTTTTGTCTCTGACCAGTGGCTGAGGTGAAATGTGCAGAGGCTGGAGTTGCAGGACTCCTTTCCATGCGTGGGAGCAGGGCTGTGCTGCCGTGCCCAAATACATAGCAACAAACAGCACACAAAATATTGGAGAGGAGTGAATGCAGAGGGGTGACCTTTGCTCTGCTGGCTGCCAAGCCCAAGCTCTTGGGGACTTGATGATAGGAATGTTCTCCAGAGATGAGGCCATGCTGAGTGAGAGAGCTCCTCCGTGGTGCTTGGGGAGAGACAGGGAGCACGTACAGTCTCCATTTGATGTTTTTTCCTGGAACTGTGAAATGGAAGCCTATGCCTAGGAACTGAGATGCTGTCGCTGGGTTTGTGAGATCCTTCTTGACACCAGTGTACTACTGCAGTCATTTTCATCACTTACCAATTGTATTTTAGCATAAAAGGCCTTTTGAAGTGCTGAGGAGCAATACAAGTGAGCATGTGCAGAAGTGAGTATAATGTCTGAGGGCAATTCAGCTCTGTGAGTGCCAGGCTGACCCAAAGGATCCTTTATGAGCAGCCCATGAGTGACTTTCTGGTGTATCCATTAACTGGTATCTGTCTCCTCCTGAACAATTCCTGCTAAGAATTGTTCCTCCCTTAGCCAATGCCATCCTGGTCAATGTGGAGCACTGCACTGGACAGCTGTATCACTGCTTTTGTGAGGGTGCCAGGAGGATTGCAGTACCTGCTCTGCCATCTCCAGTGTCTAGCCCAGGAACCCACTTAGAGGTGACTACTGCTATCCGTGGAGTCTGATACTCAGATTAGCAAAAAAACTAAAAGGTGGCATCTGAGTGACACCTGAAATTCCAACTATATGACTCTAGAACCAAAAACTCTCTTGTTCTGATCCAGTCAGAAGAAGGGGCTTTGTATTTCAATGTTGAATGTTAAATTAAATATTAAGGGCCTGATTCTTCATTGCATTGCACTCATTCCAGAATCAGTATTCAGACTGCATCTTTGAATATTAAATTTCTGCTGACAGGATGGAAGCTGATATGCAACCTCTGACACTGGGCTCCCATGCTGTTTCTTATGTCACAGGTGATGACAATTGCCAGAAACAGTGACTAGCAGCAAGAGACTGCTATATCCACCTTAATTGCATTCTATATTTCCAGACATAATTTATAGTTTTAAAGTGTTGAAAAATGAGTATCCTGACATGAGTGCTCAGTATCCTGTAGGAAGCCACTGGGAACAGGAAAGTTTTCCTTTCAAGATTCAACAAAAACTGTCCCTTACTGTGTGACAGAAACAAGCTGCACCAAACCTGCCAGTGGTTCAGCATGTTTTTCTAAATTCAAACTGGGCTGCAGCCTAAAGTTTGCAGTAGAGTTTCAAACCCTGCAGGGAAACACCAGAGGCTCGGGCCTTCCTCCCAGCATCCGTCACGGTGCCAGGTAGGGAACCAAATGAGTAGCAAAACACTCTCTCTACTAAAATAGCACAACAAATGGCTCCAGGGCACACAGAGAGGGGCCAATACACAGCATTAATTAGCTTAAAACTAATTAGCAAAATATTGCTGAAAAATCTTAAGTAGCACAATTGAGAGCTGGATGAGGGTTTGAACTCGGGAATATTCAAACTCTTGTGCAGTAGCTGTGAATTTGATGCACATTGGGAGGTTTCAGTGACAAGCATACCAGTTTTACTGGAAGAAAGGAATACAGTATAAAATGTAGCTTGCTATGGCATTAAAAGTTTTGAATGAAATGTAAGTTTTTGCAGTAAGTTCTGACCTAGACAAGACAGGGAGGAAACAGACGTTACCCTTTACTAGAATTAACCCCATGAATTGCATGAGCTTTTTCCTGAATCTAGCTGTGCTTTTTTAGATGGAAACTGTCTTGAAGTGAATAATTCATTTTTTGAATATTTTCGTTATTTGAAAGTTTTGGACAAATATTTATTAGATTAGATTTCAGCATATGGATCATGCATGAACTATTCTTAGTTTTACTTACCACATCCAATATTTAGTATGAAATTCTTGAGCTATGTGATGAATCCCATAAATCTTAAGTTTTAAAATATTTTCTCTTTTTTCACTGTACTTCTGCTCTCGACCAGTTGGAAATGAAGAATATATTTATCATACTTGGCTAAACACAAGAGTCTGTTTAGTCTACTCTGTTTAGTCTGAGCACTAAATAGAAATTGCATGTGCTAGAAATGAAACCAGGTTGAAAAATCACAGAACAACCTGGGGAGGGGTACATTTGTGTGCCTTAAAATTGCCTAGGCAGCATGTAGAGGAATTTATTACCAATATAAATTATGTAAATAGAAATTCAATTATAGTGATTGTGTAGACATAAGTATTTAGAGTGTGTCCCTATCAATCATTGCAAAAGGTCTTTAAGAAGGAAATAGTACAAAAGTTTCAAGATGGGCACAAACAGTACCCAGTGGAGATGCCTTATCTAGGTCCTGAAAGGGGGAGTAGAGGGCGAACAGATCCTTCTGTTTGGCCAGCCCTGCCCACAGCCTCTGGAACCAGACAGTGGGTTGGGAATGTTTCATTTGGGGAAGTTCATTTGTTCCATGGGCTGGCTGCCCTGGAGTCTGCTGTATCAGGTAGCCCTGGTGCTTCTGGAACACCATTATCAATTAAATTATGAACCAATATGTCTTTTAATGTGAAATAATGCATTTATGTAAAAATTAATGGAACAATCTTCTGGCCCCCCCAGTATCAGCCACTTTTCTCAGATGTTCTTATTGCCATAAGAGTGGTTATATACCTTCAACCAAGCAACAAGAAGTGATAGTTGCTGTCTAAGGTTGGTGGGTCTTCCTGAAAGCCCTTTAATTTACAGATTTTTGTTTTTCTGGGAGGTAATGGAATTCCTCACAGAGCAACTGTTTCCTTTCTATGCAAAATCTGGAAAGCTGTGAGCTACTTGAGTGCTTTGATTTTGTTATATGTTATGAATGCCCAAATGATGAGATCTGAAACAATATTTACAGTGGGATATACTGAGAGTCAGGATATTTAGATTCAAGACCTCCATTTCATATCTGTTGAAATGTAGAGAGTAACAGCTATTTATACAGTTTATTTGTAGGGTAACACTTGGATTTAAATTACTTTCATTATTTGTACATTGAGTTTTCAGTTTACACTTAATCCTAAAAATTCCAAATAAATATTTTTTTGTTCAAGTGTTATTTATTTACACATGAGATTTATCAAGTCCTCTGTGGTAATGACAGATTTTTTTTTTGCTATTTTGTAATTTTTAAGTAATATGATTTAAAATATATGTTAGTAATTGTATCTAATTTTAACCCTTAGGCAACCTTTTGGCTAAATGAAATCCCCCCAATGTGTTGTTCATGAAAACAGGCAAAGCATCTATCTAGTTCTACCACTGCCTGTCCCCTGTGACCTAAAACATTATCTGAAAAAGATACAGTGGAGAAAAAAATGCAAAAATAAACAAAATAGTTGGCAGTGAAAAAGGTTGGGTTTTGCTTTTCTCCAAAGACTGTAAAGCTCTTTACAAATAGTGCTGAAAATCTTGACCTGAAAGCATCTCTCCCTCAGAAGCCAAGCAGAGGTGTTTTTCTGTTTGGAAAA
>LXPA01081407.1:0-10337 GCA_001655095.1 Phylloscopus trochiloides viridanus
AGAGACAGAATCAAAAGCTTTACTGAAGTCAAAAAGAACACAATCCACTGACTTTCCTATGTCACCTAGGTAGATTACCCTGTTGTATAACAAAATGAGGTTTGAAAAGCAGTTTTCCCCTCATGAAGCCTGTGACTAATGACTGAGTTGTCCCCCAGGTGTTTTTCAGTACCTCCCAGAATAGGATTTTCCATGATTTTACCCAACACTGGAGTGAGACTGACTTAATTGCAATGTTTCTTTAGAGGGTTCCTTTCACAAACTTTCATGTGCCTCTTAAAAAGGGTGTATGGGAGATGTCGGGTTTTTCTGGCTTTTAGGAAAGTGTTCACTGTTGGGAGAGTTTTGAATCACCAAGATTTAAGTAATACATGCTGAGACTAGCCATCATTTAACTATCATTGTGATAGTTAAAATCACAACAACAGTTGATCTCTGTTGGGAAATCCCAGGATTGTTATTAGAATTTTATTTGCAAAGTTGTATTGACTCTTTATTGTCTCCTTGCCTATCTGATATTTGTGTATACGTTTGTTCTCATGTTCTCAAGATTAACATAGTTTCTTTATTTCTTGGTGGAATGTACCTTTGAAGGTATTTTTGCTTGAGATCAAGGGTTTCCAAAACGTAGAACATAGATTGTATTTGTGAGGAATCTCACTCAAAATTAATGCCACTCAAGTGAATGCCACCTTCCTTTTGCAGTCCTAAGAGGTACACCTGCTGCAGGAAGTTTCTGAACAGATGTGCACTCATTTCCTGGACTGGGAGATGTAGCCTCTGTATTGGATTATATATGCATAATTCAAACTTGAACTTTTAGAAATCCAGCTTGATAGATACTAGCAGCAGCTATCTGTTTGCAATATGTACTGTATTGCATAATCCTTTGACCCGAATATGCTGAACACTTAACACAGGCTTTCTGTTTTCTGATGGAATGTCAGGAAGAGACTTGTTACCCACCAATTAAGAGGAATCTTACATAAGTAGCAAACTCTCTTCTTGCCTGCTGCAGAGGTACTTGTCCATTTAGACCAGAGATACAAAGAATATTTAAAATTGGCAATGATCTAACTATATTGTGTTGAAAAGTTAAATAGCATGAACATTCATTTTAAATCTCAAACAGTATAGAGAGGAAGACTAAAATGTCATTATGAAATGAGCCTACCCTCCCCCCCATGGCAGTTCTCTGGCAGAGTTTTAAATAGGCCTATTGAATACTAAATAGTCGTAAAATAGTTTTAAACAATTTAATATATCCAGTGAAAATGCAGATGATAACCATGTGACCATAAGCAATATGAAAGCTGGTTTTATGGGTATCTTTAGATACCCATCTATGATCTGGAGGCAAAGCCTTTAATTCTATAAATAACTGGCTTACAACCTTTAGAATAGTTCAACATATTGAAAACTGTAGGAAATAAGTAAGTTAAGGAAGAATTCCTACTTTTAGAACTGTGTTGTAGCCTCCAAATGGGATAGTTTTAAAATTAAGGTTATTCTTAACATGTTTTCATACTGTAACAATTTGAGATGCTTATGACATGTGAAATATGTTTTAATTTTAAATTAGTTGTGGGTTTTGTCTTGCTTCTTCTCACATATTCTGTGTGAAGCAAAATGAACATTCTCTCATCTTTCAACAGAATAAAAGATATTAACATGCCTTAGCTAGTTGCCATCACTCAGATTTTATGAGTTGGGTATTATTTTCAGTCACTGGTAGAACTTAAAACAGATCAATTTGCTCTAAGAAGCTTTGTTCCTCTAATAGAGAAGAAAATGCAAAATATTTATGAGGCAACTGAGAATAGTAATTTCTATTAGGGCTAAAATAACTTTGTAAATTACTTAAAATCTGAATGTTGTAATTATATGGTACGTTTCTTACTAGTGTAAAGCTCTCCATTTTTCTTTTAATTTCTTAATTTAAACAATTGTGTGCTTTTTTCTGCATTAATTTATTAATCATAAGAAAGACTGACTACTGAACATTAACTATTAATTATATTAACCTGCCTTATTTACATCCCCTAATGTAGTATCTTGGCATGCTTACCCAAATCAGGTGAAGTGAACTCTTCTGACTTGAATGAGTTTACTTGCCACCATGAATTATTCAAAATGATACATAGCATTAAAAGTGCTATGTATCATTTTGCAACAGCAACAGCATGTTGCTCACTTTGGCTTCCTGGTATTGTATCACATTTTTTTTTCCTTCCTTATGAAATAACTCTGCATTTCTTCTTTCTCAGGAAGATGCAGAGAGGGCCAGATACTCTCACCAGTTCAGTCAACATTCACTTTTGGTTTGTGTTCAAACTGTATGCTTTCTCTTTTTGATCATGGCCTTCAGAAACCAAACCAAAGGAAAAAAGGGTTTGGGTTCTGTTTTTTTTTTTTTTCTGAGAGAGGATGAAGCTTCAAGTCTCCTAAGTATTTGCAGTTTTAGTCATTTTAAGTCACATAAAATGTTTAAGTTCATCTGGTACTTTATTTCCATCAATGTTAAAAAGGTGGTTTATTTATTTATTTATTTTGTTTCAATCTTCCAGTCTTTTTTTGCACTTTGAGTATTACTGTGTTTCTGTAGTATTTGTGAAAGAGAAGGTACCTTAAGATACAATTTGAAGAATAGGTTGGTAGGGTGCAAGATTAAATTTCTTTGAGGAGGTAGGAATATATTATTCATTAATAGCAAAAAATGTAGCTGAATGATGTAAGGTATCCCAAAGATTGCTAACAGAAAATTTATTATATAGGCTCTTTTATGTCATCTTTGAGCAATATATATATTGCTAAAGAACGGTTTTATTGAGATTATTTTAACATTTTCATGGTCTTGGATCTGCCTAGAAATCAGCTGGTCATTGATCTGGGTATACAGGCCAGGAAAGGGAAAACTACTAAAATAAAAGGGTTGGGTTTATGTATTTTGGAAGTTGGAATGAGTGGTTTCTTTGTGTGACTTTAAAGAAAGGTGATTGTCACTTGCTAAGAGGTCTTTGCAATTAAATGTAGTTTTTGATTAACTGAATTTTGTGCAATGTCATGCAAGTCCTAGTAAGTGTTTCTGCAATTTGCTGTGCAGGTATTTTTACCAAATAATTTTGAACAGTAAATGCTTTATCAAGAAAACATGTAAAATATGCTATGTGAAACTCTTAGAAACTTGTGAGCTGCTATAGATTTCCTCAGATCTGCTCTTGTCTTGGCTGACATAGCAAATATGCTAAGATGGAGATTAAATAATTGGCTGTTGTCTAAACAAGAGGGTTTAAATTGGGCAGATAACTAAGCTCATTTGGGGGGGGGAGGTCTTAGTTAGAATTTCTTCAACTGCCTTGATTATTTTCTGTCATTCAGTGAAGAGTAATAGAATTAAATTTAAATATTTATTTCATATCTTGATATATTTTTATAATTTCATTCTCAAGAGTTCCCCAGATGTCAGCGCATCTCACAGGAGCAGAGCAAGTACTTCCAAAAGGAGAGATCTTGTGGTGTGTAAGGTGGAATGAGTATGCTTTTTATTTAGAATGTGATGTGTTCACATTGTAACATTTTCTGTGTCTACTTACCAAAGCGGTAGTTTGGTGAAAGCATGCTTATACCAAGTGGTATTAATGGGACTGCTGCAATGATTGATTTAATCCAGTGCTTTGTGATAGCAAATGTGAGAGCTGAAAGAAAGTGTTAAATGAAGTTATCTTCCAGACAGGACACTAACAGGTGTGAAGGGAATTAATCTCTTCAGTCACTCTCTCCCAATGTCCCCAGTAGAGAAGTAAAATAAAATGGAAAAAGGTTGTCCCATCAGCCTTGATAGGTACAAATATGTTGTTGAAAGTTACAACAGGAAACATTTTTCTCTTTTATGTTGTGATTTTACAACAGATAAGGCTGAAATACAGAAATTTTGCCTTTTCAGTAATGGGTATTTCTGTAGATTTGTGGTATTCCTAGTTTAGGCAAGTTAAACATTTTGTAGTAGACTGTTAAACTGTTAATAGTTATAAAAGGGATAGTTATAAGGCATATATTGACTTATAAACAAATATAAAATCTAAATCCAGGGAATTTCTGGTGCTAGTTTGATGTCTAGAATAAATTTGCAGATGTAACAATAGACAAAAATATTTTTTCTTTCAATTCTCTCATTACTTTTCATTTTGAAAATTACACTGGGCAATACTCCAGCATCCTACTACTATATAACGTAATGTTTTCAAACTAGCTTCAGTATCTTTTTTCTGTTGTGTTACAAGTAGGCTTAGTTTGATGTTAAATTATATTTTGTATTGCACATTACCTACAGTCAAAATACCTGTGAAATTTTTAATGAACTGGTAAAAAACAAGTTTGATGTGAAAATTTAAGTTTTCCACATTGAAAAAATAAGTATAAACTTCACACATTTTGCTGTTAGTGAGTGACAAGAAACATGGGCTTCACTGGCTAAACTATTGTTACAAAGCTGTTTTTATTAGTATTCTTAAGAGCTGCCAGATCTGTTAGACTTCCATTCTCTTTACACACATCTGACCCTTTCATCACACTGTTCCTTCTTTTTCACACACTTGCTCCTCCTGAAAACACTTAATCCCTCTAATCCCCTTTAATTCCTCCCTGATCACAAAATACTATTTCCCCTTCTCCTGTAAAGTCTTTCATGTCCTGTACCCTGTAGGCAGTGACCTTCCTGAGCCTTTAAGGTACCCTGGAAGCTCATTGCATCATGATGAGTTGCACAGCTCACCTTGAAATCTACCATCTGAGACTTGGCTTCATTATTTAAAATTCTGTTACTAAAATCCCATTAAATATTTCACGTAGCATAGTGCTGTCCAAAATTATCTCACTTTTCATAAATTGGGATGCAGCTGGGGAAAAATATTAGTTTTTATTAAGTGGTCCAGCCTCAGAAAGCACTTCAGATCTGGATAAATAGATATTCCTTCATGTTTAAATTTTCATAATTAGTGGAATATGTTTTCTTGTAATTTTCCTGCAAGTCTTTTTAGTCATTCTTTGGGGAAAAAAAAGCAATTACTTTTTTTAACATTGTGATTTTCACTTTAATTAGTTTTCTTTTACTTTACTATGACAACACTAAGAATAGATCTGCAAGATATTTGGTTCCTCTGTGTTAATATTTTGCAGGTCTTTAAAGGAAGATCATTTTTATGCTTTGTTTCCAAGGTGTAATGGTACTAACTAGTGACTTTAAATTCTTGACTTCAAAAATTATATAGATTTGTATTATCATATATTCAGACCTAGAATAGATTTATAGTGCTAACACTTTCTGTAGATTACATGTATAAATTTTTTCAGGGAGAAAAGACAACTGTCTTACAGTAAGCGCTTTCTAGTATTTAGTTGTTATTTTTAAAATTTGTAGTGAAGTGACATACAGATTAGACTTGGAGGACATCCTTGGGGGAAAAAAATGTGTGTGCATCTATTTGTATTCTCCATTCCCACATAGAAACTTTAACTGAATCTAATAGAAAGTTATTTCAGTCCAGAGAAAAAGCAGCTGGTTTGTGTGTATTTACTTACAGACTTCTTTCATATTTTTAAGTGATAGTTGATTGCATCACATTCTCAGTGGTATAATGCCACATAAGATCTGTGTGTTTCTTAGGAAAAGGCAAGCATCAAGTACCATCAAAAGGAATATGTAAGCAGCTTAAACAGCTGTGTTTGTTTAAACAGCAGTGTTATGTGAATTAGCTAGCAGATAGGCAAGCACTATATAGTGCTTAAATTAGTCTGTATTATTAAGCTCTTTTAGTTTGTTTATTGGTTAATTTTTTGTGAAATGTGAGCACTAGTATTGTTTCTGTTTTAGTTGATAAAACTTTTAAATCCTTATGTCTGTCTTCTTTACATTTTAAGATTGAAGATGCTGTTATATAGTGGTATTAATTCTCTAAATTTTATTCTTAGAGTCATGCTTACAATTAATCTCAAAGTTCAAAGGAGAAACTCTTCATTCCCATAATGGTTTATTGGTTAGTTTTCTAGTATAATAATAATTCATTATAAATATCCTATGTGTGTAGTGTCATGGATAAATTTGTTAGCTTCCTGACATTTGCATTAATGTTTTTAAGGAAAAAGAAACCTCATATTGATCAGATTCTGACCTCAATTTGTGTTTGAAACTGTGTTTGTATCAGTGCAATACCATCAATGGAATCAGCTGAATAGAAATCTTGTTCTGCTGGAGGCCTTGAAAAGGCCCTTGGAACTATTTAAAAATGGCACTTCTCTGGATTGATGTTTATTCAGTCGGGATGGAGATACATGTTTTGTTACTTGTACTTAATCCCCTATCAGATAGCTAGAAACATTTTAAATATTGATGTACAGCAGATTGAATTTGCCATAGACCTTGATATTAATCCAATGCCATATTGAGAAAGGCATGGGGAGTATTGTGATTGTGCAGAAACTATTCCAGAAAGTTCAGTGTTTAATATGTAAATATAGTGTCAATAAACAAAATATTTTGGATGTAATTTTTCAGACAGTTTTCGGTACTGATGAATTAGCAATTGCATTGGGGTTGGGGGGGTCAGGACGGTAATGAATGTTTGTGTTGAGACTAGGTTGAAGTAATTTTGTATTTACTTGTTGTAAATTTCTCCATATGTTTTTGAAGTGCTATTTTCCTGTTCCTTTAGTTCCTGTACAAATGAGTAATATGAATATTTCTGCATTCTATTGCTTATTGAGATAAGAGTGCCTGCTGTATTCTGTGGGCACTACTTTTTGCCATGTTTTTATCTATCTGGTTTTTCTTTTTTGTATGTGTGTACAAATTTTTTGCCTCACATATCCATATATATGCAATTTGTGTAGAGAGTGTCAAAACTCAACAGAAATAAGCCAAAGTATAATTGCTAGACTTTCAGTATGCACACTTGGTGTAAATAGTGGTAGGGTACAGGCTATGCTGGCACACATAAACATCCAGCCTCAATTAAATTATTAGGGATTTCTGTCCTTCTCTCTCCCCAAAATGCTTTGATTCATGATGGTATCTAATGGAAAAAAAGATAAAGTAAATAATTGTACTAATTATTAGCAAGTCTTGTCAATCAGGTTTTCAATGTATTTCTTGTTGCACTTGTCAAGCTTTTGGAGTTTTCTTATTTATTGTGGAGGAAAAATACCCATATTATTTATTAATTTGTTTGAGCATGGCGTTAGAAATACAGATAATGCTGATATACAGAGTACATAGTAGGTTTGGGGCTTTTATTCTTTACTTGCTTAAGAAAGTTACATGGATTTGGGTTAAGAGTAGGGAAAACTTTACAGCATTCTGCAGGAGTTCTTAGCTTGGGAATACTTGGGCAATATTACCGTAAATCTTTTGTTTGCAACATCTACAGATGCAACCTTCGTTTTCTCTCTTCTTTCCTTTCTCACCACTCAGAGTGGAATTTACTATGATCAAAGAAATTATAGCAGCCTGGGATATAGTAAACCAGTTTCTTCCTATCATATTCGGGTCTGTCTTCACTTTTTGTATTAATTTAATTATTTATATAAAATATGTATATGTGGTTTTGCTTACTATGCCGTATGACACCAACTTATCTCTCTATGAAACTTGCCATTATTACAGTTAAAAGTGGTAACAGTTGTATTTTTTTGCTTGTAATGGCTGTGTTTTATAAAATTAATGTATAACGTGCAGGTTACTTTGTTCTGCATGTGAGGTTTTAAATATAAAATAACTTTTGTTTCATGATTCTGTATGATATACAGAAAACAACCAGCAGCTGTGACAGTTGCTGTTTCAAATTCCTGTCTTTTAATACCAACAAAAAAGGTCTTAAATGTTTAGCACCATTGCGGTACTTTTTTCCCATCTTAATATAAGTGTTAAAACACTGGTATGTCATAAGATGAGTAATATCTCCCGGTACCTGCAGCTGTGGTAATGGCCAGGTTTAAATAACTAGCTAGAGGAAACTCACATGTTATTTGAGACCTACCTAATTTTTTCACTCTCTTCCACAAATCTACTTGCAAAAATACTAGATCGGTTTAATAATGTTTAAATTGATTTCAAAGATAGTTTTTCTGGTTTTCCTGGAGGCTCTTCCGCTCTTTTCCCAAAGTTTCTGTCTACTATAGACAGATTAAAATTTAGTATTTCAGTCTTTAGGACTTCTTTGGAATATAGAGCATAAATAATAAAAAAAATTGTATGCAGAAAAAATGTTTCTGACTTGTTCTATTCTTCACATTATAGTCATCTTCTCTATACAGTGATCCAGTGGCACCAACTAGGAGTTACAGGGTTAGTACAATGTAAAACAGTATCTTACTTATCTTTAGATGTTTGAATGGCCCAATATAAATATAAAATTACACTTTTCTTCATGGTTGTCTCCTTTAAACACTGGTTTGATAAGACATATGAGTTTATTTTGTAAGCACTATTTGCATGGTTGCCTTAAATTTGTATTGTATGACCATGAGGCTTGACAGTATTACATGTGCATTTTTTGGTTATTTTTAGAGTTGCATTTTCTCACTGAAAGTATATCACTTTCTGGAGGCATTGAGTTGAATTTTCTTAACATGGTTAAATTGCCTCTGAAGTCTTTTAGTCGTTGCTGCTTTACTGCTCTTTTTATAGACAAGCATAATATTGGTGAATGAATGCAACTGTGATAAAGAACACTGGGGTTAGAACAAGTTAATTCAAGCATACTAAATAACTGCATGTGTAATACTAAAAAAAGTATTTAAAAAGTTAAATATTTGGGTGGAAATCAGGAGATTACTGAAGCTTGTGGTAAATACACCTTGAATACTTTTAAACTTTTGAATTTAATAAACATAAAAAATGCGATAGCATGAAAACCTAATCTGCATCTTCACAAAATAAAGAGTAGCTAGTAGTTGCTACTAAAATAGCTCTACAAAAATTATTTTTAAAAAGTGACATGAACATCTGAAAATTTATGCTTTTTGCTGCTATAGTAGTTCAAATCTATCTTACACTGCCATTTAGAGACAGGCTAAACCTATGTAAAAAATCATCAAATATTATGTAGTATTTTTAATTAGTGAAATCTTTTGCACTTGGATTACAAACAGATGATTTACCTTTTTTGGCTTTTTGTATATTCTCAAGAAAACATTAGAAGATTCAGTGAGAGAACATGACCGTAAAGACTGCTATTACATGTAACTGATATACATGTAAATCTAATTTCTGTTAGAGGCTTCTTCATAGGGAGGAGCAAAGCAGCATGAAACGGTAATTTTTTTTCTTTTTAAGATGCGTTTCTCAGAGCTGCTTTTATTATCCACTGCATAAATAGATTTCAGCCTTGTATCTTTAAATATAACTCTTTCAGGACAATGTGAGCGTAGAATAAAACCACCAAGTGTACAGCATAGCTTCAGTTCCCAGGGTGTGTTAAAACTTCTGCAGGCTTCAGAGCAGTTAAAACCAAATTACAAGTTAAATGTTTAATTTAATTATGCAAATAGTTAATATTTGATTTTTTTTTTCACTATTTGGCTGTTTTTCAAGGGAATTCTTAGTGACACATGGAAATAGACATGCCTAGTAGTAATAGTAAATGCTGCTGAGAATTTTTAAATTTTTTGTTGTTTTTACATAAAAAGTATGCTACTGCCTGGAAACAGACAGTGTATGAGTGTGGCATGATAATGGCTGAGACTGGATATGCATGGTACTTCATTCCTTTCTCAGGGTTCATTGTGTGGTGATGGATGACATAACTCAAACAGTTCTTGCACTCTTACTGTAAAAGGCCTTTGGTCATTTGTTTCATTATATTTGTTTTCTGCAGACAAAAATCTATTAAAGTCGTGAAAATGTCCTTCATAACTTTTCTTTAGCCATCTGAATACAGTTATTCTTCAAGAGCAAGCTCAGTCCGAAGTAGTCCTGTGGTGAGCATTCCTATGCACGATTTGCTGAATGCTTTGATATTAACACATCAGCAGTTATGAGTACATCCACTTGGGATCATTTCACTGACCAACACACAGATTTAATTTTTCTCTTCCACATAAGAAGTTTTGATTTGTCAGTGATGTGATTTTTAGCAAGGTGTACACATTCAGCAGTAAGACAGTGAACTATAGAAGGAATTTGGTTTTCTATATCTCTTTTTAATGTTTGTAATAAACTGTGGTAGTTGAGACAGACACTGTACTCAAAGCGCTTCATTAAAAACATCAGAAGGCTCCAAGTATCAGCACCTTGTTATTCACAACTCTCCCATACTTTTTCTCTGTAGCCTCCCAAGGGCAGC
>LXPA01081421.1:0-10275 GCA_001655095.1 Phylloscopus trochiloides viridanus
GGGTGCGTGGGCAGGCACCGGGGCCCCGGCTCGGCGCCTCACTCAGGAGCAAAGGCTTCAGAGGAAAGAAAAACAACTTCCCTCGGCTCAGCCGTGCAGGCCTTGGGTTCCTATTGACGTTTGTTGGTTATATATTACTTTTCAGAGTGACTCAGCCGAGTTTATTGAAATGTTACGTGTGTCTTGCTGAGTCAGCACGGCGTCCTGGACTGAGCAGACGTGGCTGGATGTACATGAACCTGGACTTTGTCCGGCCTAATGAAGAAAAACTAGTTTTAAAGCTCTCCTCTGACAGCGCACATGTGGGTGTGCTAACCTATTTGAACTTTGTCCAACCATTAAAAAAAAAAGAAAAAAAAATCCTGCTGGTCCATTCAATCTCAAAGCTGGATGCTCCTGAAATCTTTTTCACCTTAGTTTCCCCAAAAATCTGCTTCATTCAACAAAACAACAATATGACCAGAGCAGTGCTCATGATCATGCTTATTTTTCATCTCTCAGTGCAGGCTATAATGTATAAATAATATAGACCTATCATGTGAAAACTTTAGTTTAGCCCAATATTTTAAAACAGCAATAAGTAATCCATAAAAATAGATGCGTATCTGACTTAAAATTAGGAGTCAGCTTGGAATAAATAATAAATAAAGAAAAATTCTTTAGAATTCTGTGTGAACTCAGGAGCCATTTGCAGATGCTAGAGAGAGAAATGCCATCTATACTCTGGTGTGTGCAGCTTCATAACACGCACTCTGTCTTACTTTCCCTCATCATTACAGCACCGGTGGTTAATTTTTCATTTATGATCATTATACTGCAGAATGTATATTTCATTGCCATTAAAAGGTATAGCTACAAGATCATTCAATACCGACAGATTTTGGTGTATCAAAAGCACCCAGGTCACATTTCGAATGCTTCTTCATACACAGGCAGGCTAGAGATGTGTAAATGGAAACAAGATTGAAAAAACAGGTGAAGTTACAATATAAACTATTGTTTAACCGTATCACTGCAAATGTCATGAATTTGATATCACAAAACCAAACATCATAGGGTCTTAATGAAACTGTAAATCCACATTTACATGTGAATTCCATATGCAGTTGGGAAGTCTCAAACAGAAGACTGGCCTATGCTTCCTGAATTTATAAGGAAAACTGAACCTGCAGCTCATTTCAGGTCCTTTTCTGCTGTCAGTTTGGTTCTTTATTCATGCGCATTTCTGCACACTGTCTACACCCATAGTGAAATGACTGAAGTTGCAGGATGTCGAGGAAGAAATGCAGAAGTAGGTCAGAAAACACTTAACTGATCACCAGGTATGACTTAAAAAGGACAAATTCAACAGACTTTTACTTCTTTCAGAATCACATTAAATATATTGAATGTTTCCTGCAATAAAACTACACTGGGAAATCAAGCACGATTTGTTGTTGTTGTTGTTGTTTGGGGTTTTTTGTTTGGTTGGTTAGTTTGGGGGTTTTTTTGTTTGTTGTTGTTTTTTTTTTTTTTTACCATGAATATAATTATTATTTTCAACACACCAAAATCTGAAATTAGATCAAGACACATAACCATGTATTTATTTGCGGAGAATAATATATTTAATGACATGCTTAACAATCACAGAATCAATTATTTTTGGCAAAAGTTTTTTTTTTTTTTTTTAAATCTGTCTGAGTTAAAAGATTAGTTTCAATATATATTTGTTGAAATGAAATCTGAAAAAAATAATCCCTCCCCCCTACAACTTCAGTGGATCAACCTGAAGCTAAAGCAGTCTGGATATTTTGTGGGGATGCTCCAGAGCACAGAAGTATAGGGTAATATTATCCACACGAACTTATATAAAATAAAAAATGCAAATGGGGACTGCACTGAAAAGTGGCTCATTTGCCCACAGAAGGAAATGTGTTTGCTTCGTTTCCATAGAGAGGAAAGAGAATTTTTCCTAATCTTGAGATTTCCGGCAGGTCAGCACAGCAGGCGATTGCGGGCGCTTTGCTCATGGAGGAGTCACCAGCAGAAGGGCAGTGAGAGATGTCTCATCCTGTTTGTTTATCCAACGTGATCCTGGTTACCAGTTGCTGTGATATAGACTTCCACTGTTAATCAAGCACTTGCCATCCTGCTCATGACTAATGTAACATAAAATGTTTTTTGGTTTTTTTTTTTTTCCCTGATGTGAAGCATCCTCTAATGGGAAATATCACCTCCTAATGAAGAATGGAGATGCTGAGGCCAGGGACACCAAGATCACAGAACAAAGATATTGCATCCTGTCAATAGGAGGACAGTAGGGCTGTCAGCCCTGGCTGTCTCAGCCTTCCCCCTCTGGGCTGGGAGAGTGTGCCCTGAGACATCCCTATCCATCCTTTGCATTCAAATGACAGAGTTCTGATCAGATTCAGTGCAAATATACCACAGCTTGCACAGTGGCCTTTTTGCTTTCACAGTGCAAAATAACTTGGGAAAAGAGCTCAGAAAGGCCTCTCACTCCTCACTTAGCTTCTCAGAAAATCCAATACTTTTGATTCACATGGCAGAAAAGAGGCAGTCACAGAAGTGAAAGGAAGAGCAAACAAAGTGCACAAGGCTGACACTGTGCCCTGCCAGAGCAATGTGTTATGCTCGTAACCAATGTCCTTCTTCCTACTGTAGTGCATTGGGTCCTAGCTGGGAAGCTGAAGAGACGAGGAGAAGGCAGGGGGAGGGAGGCAGGTTAGAGGAGACAGGGTCAAAATTTGGGGCAGGTCAGCAAGAGAAACTGACTCTTGAATGGAGTGATAGGAGGCACAGAAAGTGCTGAGGTAGTTTATGAAGTCAGAGATGATACAGGAGATATTGCTGTTGAAAGAAAGGACTGCAGAAAGCAAGTCTTACAATTCTATTCCTGCAAAACCAGTCTGCTTTTTCTTATGGGGAAAATGAGCTGTTTAGGCTGGAACCACTTGCTTTGGGTAGTTATCGCTCTCTTCTTAGCAATTTACTGTGTATTGCAATACATTTATAAAGCCTTTATTTTGTAGATAAACTTATGGCAGACTTGCACAAAGCATCAAAAAAATTGTCAGCATAAAGAGCCTGGCTATGATGATATGTGTTCACCCTGACTTCGCCTGGTACTTTTTCCTATGGAAAATAGAGCCTGATCCTCATACCTGATTATTTTCCCCAATCTGTGCTGCTGTCCTCATTGGAAACCCTGTTGTGCCATCCCAACTGCTGTAAAGCAAAGAGTCCATAATCTCCCTCTTTGTTGGCAGGTACGAAGGTGGATTAAGAGCCCCATGGTCAACGTTGAAAAGCATCCACATGCCAACCTCAAATACCCGGGGTCCACTGTGATGAATTTACCTGCAGGGGATTCAGAGCTTGAGCCTCCGCTCTGCCAGACCTGCCTGAGTGACCACCCTTTCCAGCGAGGGATTGCTCCTCAGGAGGCTGAGTCCTGCTCCTGGGAGAGCCAGAGAAACAGCAAAGTAAGCCACTCTTTCCTCCCCACGAACTTTGTTTACATGTTTTGTACTCATAACAGGTCTGTACTTACAATGAAATTGTGTGCTACTGGAAGAGATATTCCAAAACCTGAAACTCTGCTGACCAAGGCTGTTGTGCACATCTGGGCTATGCTTTCTACCTTGAAATTTGGTACCCATGGAAAACAAAAGACTCTTCACTAAAGTGTTGTGATGTACTCTCATAGTATTTGAACAGTTTAGCAGTAATAATAAATATAATTTCTCTGTTTTACAGAAACAGAGGTGAGGGTGGGTGATATTTTCTAAGATAATGAAAAGGACCCAGACTTGCTAATTTTTTCCCTTCTGTCCCACAAATACAAGACCACCCTTCATCCTCTCTACCTCCCAAACCATGCCTAGTTATCTTTTTAGAAATCAGAATATGGCCCAGGGAGTTTTCCCAAATGGGACGTGAATTATTCAGGGGCTCTTCTAGCAGAAGGGAAGCCGTGTTTCGCCTCAAGTCATGTTAGTATGTTATGGATGACACCATTCCTCATCTAGTGCTGGGCAGTTACACACAGATATGAAGATGGCAAAACTGTGAGGGCTGAGATGAAAAGGTCGAGAAGGGCCTTTTAGGAGGCAGGCTTTGGACCTTTTCTTCATTATTCAGCTCCACATAATCCCTGTGGAGAAAAGCCAAATACAGAACAGAAAGTTTTCCTCAGAGCCTGTCATTGCTGACAGAATTATCCCTTGCCTGGAAATGGTGTGCAAAAAAAGGAGAGAGTTGTAGAAACATAAAAGCAAACAAATAAGAATCTTTCCAAGTACAAAGCAGAGCAAATGTGACAAGGCATTTATCAGAGCCTTAGCATACAGCTCACAGCAGAAACATTTTTTTCAAGCTACATCTGCTGCATTTTTAAACAGGGAAATCCAAGCAGCAGGTAAAAATGGAAGTCCTGTGCGCTTCTGAAACCCAGCAAAGGCATTGTGGTTAAACATGCGCAAGCGAAGGAGCTAATTACTCTTCCATTTTACTTCATTAAGAAGATTAATTTTGCTCAGGCTGAAGCATTAAAAAATGAAAGCACCAAAGAGGCAGGATTCTGCAAATCCTTTGCCTCGCTGTAAATCACACTCCTGTAGAGCTGTAGGGCCTCACANGTTGCCTTGCTGTAAATCACATGTACTCCTGTAGAGCTGTAGGGCCTCACAACTGATTTCCATTAGGTTTCACATGCATGTGGGGTAGATTTGGCTGAATGCAGATTCCCCTGGACTTCTCTCGCAGTCTCCTTTCTGCAGGCAGTGGAGAGGCTGCTTACTCAGCAGCTAGAGTCTGCAGCATGAGAGATATTTTGCACGCTGCTTTAAAAACATCATTATCTGGCAAAAGACTTCTTGGATAAAGCTATCCTGTGTACGGAGTCTTTTAAGTCAGTTAAAGCACAGAGTCCTTGATGTGATTAAATGTAAGGTCACTGCCTTTTTCTCTACAGTAAAACCAGGCAGGAAGCTTTTAATAATAAAGGCTGAAGGAGTTCTGTGTGTGACCTTTTCAAGGTTTAAAGAGAGTTTCTGGGTGAGATTCTGTTCGGGGGTTACAAATGGCAGAAGCTGCATAAGTGTGAAATAACTCCCCTCACTTTAAACCAATGAACTTGAACAGACAGTTCTGTATTTCAAGGAGAAGAGAACGTGATCTCTGTTAAATCAGCAGGGAGCTTGGATTGTGCCAGTCATCTCTCCTGGATAATTCTTGCTTCTTTTTCTCTGCTGCTCTTCCTTCTCTGGTTTTCAGTACTGCAACCAGGTACTGGTACAATTATTATAGTTCCTTTGTGCTGTGCTCAACACCAACTCATACAAGGGTCCTACTGACCCTGTTCTTTTGCTCAAGGGCAAATTAACTCAAAAACAAATCTGCTGTGAAATATTATTAAAGGCTTATTCTAGGCAACAAGTTTTTTTCTGACAGGCTTCAGGCTATTCTGATCAGTTTGAAAAAGGCCTTATAAAAATCAACCTGATTAAAACACATCACCCAAGGGAACACGTGTCTGTATTCCTATTCTTATTTCCAGCACAGAACAAGGGAGAAAATCATTACTGCTTGTTTACTGTGATTGTAATTATGTAGTGGAGTCTTTAAAAATTGACTTAGCATAAATAAGATTATTTTGAAACTAAATGTATTTTAAATAATGATGGGCTTTTTCTTATTATATGCCCTCATTTCCACTTCTCCAGACTTTTCTATTATGGCATGTGCCAGTTGGAATTTATAAAAATTATTACTGATGTAACCTCTACTAAGTCTCCTCTGTTATTTGTACAATAGTGTATTATCTCTGCATTTTTTTCTGCTTTGTTTACAGTGGACTAGATAATTATCAAGCATTGCCAGAAAATCATGCTAATTTTCACATGACTGGCTTACATAGGTGTATTATTGTTTTTTGTAACCGATGTGGATTAGTTATATGGGAGCTTATATCTGCTCTAGTAGTGTAACAGCTGAAGCCCTAAGGGCTTGGACTACTGCCAGGGTAGTGATTTACAATAACCAAACCTCACTTTTCCATGTCTATCTCCATAGTTCAGGTTGCACATAACTCACTGGCTTGATGAGGAGGGTAAATTTGCTTTCAAAATAAATTACCATGCTGTGCAATGAATACCTGGTGTGAATAAGCTGGTTTCAAAAGAGCGGGCAACCCACCTCTTAGGGTTGCATTTCAGCCTGCTAAACAGGGAGAGGCAAACATGGTGAAAATTGGGTGTGATTTAAATCTCCCAGGTGAGGGTTTACCAAGCTGCGTTATAAGAAGCAAATCATACTCACATGCACACACACACACAAACACAAAATTCTTTCATGCTCTGCATGACCTCTGTATTCCACTCGCAGTGTATGCCCTTGTTTCAAACCTTTCTCTAAATAAGCAAAAGATAGGACCTTATTAGTGAGCTCAAAATATCTTTTTTTTTTTTCTCAGAGCCAAGAGCTAGGTTCAAGGCCTGTTCTGTTCTTTCCTCTTTGTCTAAAAAAAACTCCTGCTGGCCTATCCGTCAGCTGGCGTTTGTCCTGAAGCACCACAGACACATCTCTATCCAGTAGACCAAAGCCTTGAATGTCTAGAGCTGTCTTTTCTTTCCACAGTGAAACAAAAGCCCTGTGCAGCCCCTAGCTAAGGGGTGAGAGGAGGGAAAGGGTGAGCTAACACCTCCACTCCATTTCGGCAAGGAGACTCCAGAGGGCCGGGAGCGTGCCCGGCGCAGGCACGGCTGCGTCACGGGGCACCCAGGGGTGCTGAGCGGGGTGCTCAGCCACAGCCACCCCAGCAGGGGCCTGTCCCCACGTCAGGTACCACACAGCACGTTTGGATCTCGTCACCCTCTCTTGTCACTTCTGTAGGACAGGCGATGGGAAGGAGACGGAGGCTCCCGAGGCAGTTGCCTTGTCTTCCTCCACCCACGGCAGCCCATCCGTGTGTCGTCTGTGGAGGAGCACCAGGAAAATCTTAATTAGGGCTGCAGGGAATTCAATGCTGCCACCTCTTTGGATAAGTCCTTTGCAGCTTAGTGCAGGTTAATTACTCTCACCGACACTTTTGGATCATGTTATTAGATCCATGGCAGGAATTTATTTTGCTATTGAAAGGTGTTCAAGGCTCCTGTGTATGGAAGAGCTCTTGAATTCAGTCAGATTTCAGCACTTTACCATATTTCAAATTCATTTCTTGCTTCAGAGATGAGGAATGCTGAAAGAAATGTACCCAAGCCAAAGGCTGGGCAATTATTTGAGACAGTTCTACTTACAAATCACTCCTACAAATAACTTACAGCTTCTAAGAATTTGCATTTGAGATGGGGCACGAATATGTTTCAGATGAAATATTTTGCATAAAGGGGCATCATAAAAATAAATGCCTTTTAATGGAAAATGTAGAGATGAAAAAAAATCTGACTAGCTCTCCATAAAGAAAGGGTTTGGTGACAGATCTGAGTGGGATTTTTAGGGAGAGATGGTTTTCTTACACATTTTAGATAAATAACCCTCCTACATTTAATGATCTGCTTTGGTAATGAGGCACCCTGTGATTTACACCCTGGTAAGTGCTAGTTAATACACTAACATATGCACACACACAACAGAGGAAATTAAATTCCTGAAAGCCCAGTATGGGACAAAAATACTCCTGGAACCAATATATGTAAAAAGTGCCGCAATAAAAGACAAATTGGAAAAGAAAAGTAGATTAAAAAAGGAAATTTGGGTAACAAAATTACAAAACTGTTCAGTGAAATCAAATCTGGAGAGGACTGTGAGAGGCTCTAACAAACCTAGGCAAGTAACAACCTGATGGCAGATTACACTTGATAGAGACAGAAACACAGTAATGCACTTTGATGGAATAATTATAATTACTCAGTACACACTGTAGGGTCTTGAATTAAGTGTGATTATTCTAGAAGGCAGCTGGATGCCACAGAAAGTATCTTGGCTCAGGTCAATCCCACACTCAGCAAAGCAGACACTCTATGCATACATTTAGGAGTACAGCCCTCCATCCACTGAATCTTCTTCTGTCCCTTATGGAGTGACACAGGGAAGGATGTGAAATAGATAGATCTGCTGTGGGTGAGAACAGAAATACTAGGGCAACACATGCCTCTGAAAGGCCTTGCAGCGCAAATTATATATTATTTTTTCTTCATCTGTATAATGAAATCGGCTTTGGAGTGTCTGGCAGAGACCCTGGCAAGTAGGATCCTTTGGAAAGATGTCATCAAGGAGCAAAGGACAGACAAAGAAGCCAGTGGTCCCTCAGCCTGTAGCTGAGACTGACATTTGGTGTGAGCTTCCTTGTCTTGCTGGCATGCCCCATGCAGTGATTTAGGAAAGACTTTTGTTCTTCTTCCAGGAAAAGGAGCTGGCAGAAAACAAAATATTATTAACATAATTCCAGAAAAATTATGTTGCTTTATTTGCCTGCTCCATGGTAATATTGAAAAGTAGAAATAGGTCTGAAGAGAGAAAATTAAAAACAACTGAAAAATTCCCATTTAAGCACAGAAACAAGAAGAATATCTTGTATAAAAGATTTGTGGTATAAAAGATTTAACATTATAAGCAGGATTTAAATATAAAAGCTGCAGGGATATGCAACTGTCTGCCAAAACAGAGGAGTCAAACTTATTGACATCTGGCTGAAGTTTAATATATTGATGCAAAGAAGGTTCCTGCCTTTACAGTGAGTTACTCCAGTTTTCAGGGTATGTTTAGGGGCTATGGCCCCTAAGATTGGAAGGTGGGGGCTTATCTCACTGAGCTGGCAAACTGCACCTTGTGTTCATAAAAGTGACACACAGAGAGATAATCTATCAGATAACCCTTTTCCAATACTCCATGTTATACTGAGAAGAATACTTGAAATTTAATCCTAAGGAAGAACATGTTAAAACTAGAAAATGAAATAGTTCTATACTACACATAATTTAACTTCAAAATCCACAACCACTGGAACTCCACAGCTCCTCCGACCATTTTTCATTTACAAGCAAATCCAGTCATGATAAGCTGCTCCAGAAATATATTATAGCACTGGCTGAATATTAAAGACAGTTTTAAAGAAGAAAGTGGTTCAAGATGAGCAATTAGAACAGTAAAGAAGGTATTTGGTACTTCATTCTGCACTTTCTGCTTGTAGAAGGTCTGCCTTTTCTGGATCATCACAGGTCAAAGTTGTAGCTTAATCCCGTGAGTTGACAGTCTCTAATGAAAAGCCATTTTTCACCAGCAGAACTTAGAGTTATTTCCTAAATAGTTGTTTCTAGCTGACTACACTAAAGCCCTTTCAGCTAATGATGTAAATGTGTCACTAATGAGGTTTTGATGGAATTTGGAATTGAGTACATTTGAATACTCACCTCCCCCCATAAGTACAGGTTTATTTACCTGCCAATAGGTCTCTGCGCTTTTGGGATTTGATTGTGTGTGTAGATATG
The DNA here is from genome assembly GCA_001655095.1 of Phylloscopus trochiloides viridanus. Classification (NCBI taxonomy): domain Eukaryota; kingdom Metazoa; phylum Chordata; class Aves; order Passeriformes; family Phylloscopidae; genus Phylloscopus; species Phylloscopus trochiloides. The sequence goes on from LXPA01081421.1 coordinate 9,489, forward strand.
AAGAACGGGGACTCAAACATCATTTTATTGCAGAGCCTATAGCTTTGGCAAGATGAAAGCAATCACAGACTTCTCTTTGCTCAGATTTTTCTGCAGCTGTGAGTATCAGCTGTGAAAGCAACACATCAGTGAGGTGGGAACAGGCTTTGTTTCAGGGATTAAATCTAAATGCAGTACGTAGTTACATGGGTTTGTAATGGATTGATATAGGGTTATTATGGATAATATTTATTTAGACAAGTCAAAAATGTTTAACACAAAGGCATTTTCAAATGGAAATGGCAAAGCATAGTTTGTAAATGCTAAGGCTAAAATTATGTGTAATTTCAGTGAATGGGAAAGACTGAATAGCAGACAATTGCCTGTGGGGGGTTTTACAGTCCCAACTGACAAAGACAATGTCTATATAGCACAGAGCATATAAATCAGCTCCATGGCTCAAATAAATTACGTGATACATCAATCATCTGCTTTACAAATACGCAGTGAGGCACTCAGTCATTTGAACATCCATCACAGGTCTGTTCAAGTGCCACAGACTTAGTAAATTAATTGGACAAATCAATATCAAAATCTAAAAACATGTTCTCCTCCTTTTTGAATGCTGGTTCAACACTACTGAAGATAATTAAAATATTTCTTATTTTAAAGAATCTGTCAAGTGTTTTCCCTGAGGATATCTACAGCTGGAAAATTATTTATTATTCTTTCCATGGGGTTTCCATAATACCTGAACTGGAAATTACATCCTTTTCTCTCTCTTTCTTAAGTTATTTTTTCTTTTAAT
>LXPA01081428.1:18092-29084 GCA_001655095.1 Phylloscopus trochiloides viridanus
AGCTGCTTTAAAAAGCCCAAAACACTTGTTGAACCCACACACACTGTGAAGCTATAAACAGTCTGGAATTTAACTTCAGACCACTGAAAATTTCAACTCACTTTTCATTTCTGTCACTATTTGCATTTTTCTTTTTTTTTTCAGTTACATAAAAGCATTAATCTGTTTGGACTTTCTTCTTGAATGTACTTTTCAAGTTACTATATAAATTTCTAGCATTGCATGGTATCTTTCTTATAAACTCTGTGAAAACATAGCTTATGATGTTTAAAACATTCTATTTAATTAAAAGAAATTAACAGTCCTCTTAAAATGTGAAAGCAGCAGTTGTATATTCTGAAATCCAGACTGTAAGTATACATCCCTTAAATTTTCCTAACTTCTTGAATAAATAGATCCCTTGAGGTTTCCCAGATAAGATGTATTTTAAATTACTTAGGCTGCCCAAAGAATGCTTCTGCCACTCTGTGCGAGTAGAGCTGAAAGTGCATTTATCTTGCAATAAATAAAGCGACTCTTAAAGAATGGAGTTCAGTAGTGTTAATGTCGACCCTTTAGTGGACATATCTTTGATAGGTTAACTCCATGTTCCAAAGGACTTAAGAGAGTTTACCTCAAATTTGAAATCAATTCTGACCTTTACAATATATGCAAGGCAGGAAAAGCTGATTGAATAATTTCAGAATTAAATGATCCAAGTCTTATCATAAAGCCTAAGTAGGTACAAAGCAGTTTTGAAAGTTTCCATTTCAATATTATGTTAACTCACAACTACCATGGAAATCACACAGAGTAAAAGGTAAAACAGAAATGTCCAAGAACAATCTATGTATGGAATAGTTCAACTCATCAGAAGCAAATCCTCTCTTCCCTATTTTATAGTACTTGGGTTTAGATATGCTGCTTCAAAAGAGAAAAGTGCCAGGGCAATTAGCAATTGTTGTCTCTTTCTTTCACTAAAGTAAAAAAAATTTTAGAGGTATGGATGTCCTTGTGTAAACTGTAGATAAAAACTTTGGACATCCCAGGTTAGAAACATTAAATAATGAAGGTAGCATAGCAATACACACTGGGATGAAATTCTTATTGTATAGAAGGCACGGTTAAAAGTGTTAGGTTTTTTTAAGTATAAAAGTATATTTGCATTGTCTTGAAGTAATACATTGTTCTCCTTCTCTGTGCAAGGAATTTAATCCAGTGTGTGCAAATCTGCATTAGAATTCACATCCTTACAGGCTTTGCAGAAAAACAAAACATTTCATTTTTTTTGTATCTACACATAAGGTCATAGCTACCTCTTTTAGATACTATTCCTATTTGCTTACATGCACACGTATCACACTGCAATAAGCAGTAAATAAGAGAAACACGTTAGCCTTTCATAATTTTTTTAAGTGCTCAATCACAATAGGAGTTTTTACAGTTCTTAAAGTGAACCATAAGGTTCTGTTCAAACAATGACAGCGTTATACAACCACAAAATGGTTTGGGTTAAAAGGGAAATTTAAAGACCTGCCAGTCCAATCAACCTGCCATGGGCAATGACATATTCCACTAGACCAGGCTGCTGAAAACCCCATCCAACCTGATCTTGAACATTTGCAATGATAGGACATACACAGCTTCTCTGAGCAAGCTTTTCCTGGGTCTCACCTCCCCCATTAGCCCACATCATTTCAGAAGATTTGGGAATTCCGGTCTCCAGGCTGTCTCTTAAATAACAATCTTATCTAAAGATTTTCCACACTTAGCAACTTAGCCCGTCTATCTAGATCACTAAGGCCATTCAGTACTAACAGGGTTTTCAAGACATCACACAAGGAGTCTGCACCTACCAGACTCATCAGTTAGAGGATATACACTGTTTTGAAAACTTATGTCAACATTTACAGCACAGTTTCTGAGCCAGTTTCCCATATGTATTGATTGTACACCATTTCAGACATGCCAGAGGGCACAAAGAAAGGCTGGAACAGAATTAAGCACAGCCTCATTAAGCACAGAAGCAGAGCCGAGGGCAGGAGGAGCCTTTTAGTTTGTAAGTTTAGACCTATGCCTAGTTAAAGGGATGTCACATGGGCATAGCTATAGGCAGAAGAACAAAACATGGATACTCTCTGAACCATCAATACTTTGTGATGCTTTTGGCAGGGAGAGTTCATAGAGTTAATTTTCCTGACAGTAGCTGGTATACGGCTGTTTTGGATACGACGGTGTCGATAACACAGGGAAGGTTTAGTTATTGCTGAGCAGCACTTCAATGGCATCAAGGCCTCTTCTGCTTCTGATCTGAGCCCACTAGAAAGAAGGCTGGAGATGAACAAGAAGTGGGGGAACACAACCACGAGAGCTGACCCCACTTCACACATGGGATACTCAAGGCCATATGGTGACATGGTAGGAGAACTGTTTGCAGTGCTGGCATTTGTCTTGCCAAGTCACCACTGCACAAGGTGGAGCCCTGCTTTCCTGGGGATGGCTGAACACCTGCCTCCACATGGGAAGGAGTGAACAAATTCCCTGTTTTGCTTTGCTTGCGTGTCCAACTTTTGCTTTCCCATTAAACCATCTTTATCTCAGCCCCCAAGTTTTCTCACTTTTACTCTTTCAATTCTCTGTCCCAATCCCACCAGGCAGGGGAGTGTGTGGGGCTTGGTAACCAGACTAAACCAAGGCTAAACCATGACACAGCCTTCAGAGATTACTAGATTCTGTCACCTAAAAAACACTGGTCAGGAATTGAAATCAAAAGGTCATCACAGAAGCTTTAGGAAAGGTTTACAATTAGCATAAAGTCAGGACTTAAAAAACACACTGAAGCATGACCCAACCCAAAAATTCTATTAGCACTACTGTGTGACTGCTATATGCGTTATTGTACATCTAGAAGTTCAAAGTGTATATGTTGCAAGGCATCAGCCTTAATCACAGTAAAGTAAGCCAATGTTAAAATGTTTTTAAAGGAAAAATAAATATATTGGCGAAAAAATCTAATTGGGAGCACTTCATAATCAAAAAAATCTTAAATTGCAGTTCACTTTTATAATAGATAATAACTCTCCCTTTAATGAATACAAAGCTAACCATGCAGATTCTAATTTAACAATAAAAACAACCAGTTTGGGGTGGGTTTATAAATAGTGACAACAAATCTAAACCCATGATAAATATAATGACCAGTAAGTTTCAATGTTCTTAAAAGACACATCTAAATTTCAGTGTGGAAGAAGAAAACCCAAACAACAAGCACAGCATTAGCATCTCAAACTCTCTATATTCTACACATCCAGATAAAGTATCAGCTTAAGTCAATCATGTTTGACTGCCATCCAGTTATTTATATGAGTAAATGAAGCTGGCGTTGGAGTGGGGAGATGAACTGGCAAAGTGCAGTAGAGCCTTGAGTTACAATTTGTATATAACGGGGCACACTGCAAGCACTCTGGTTGTAGTCTATCTGTGTGGACAAAGCTAAGCAGAGGAGCCAAAACAGGAAATACTCTTGGTTTACCTAATAACAGACAGAGATTTCTTCAATCTGCAGGTGAGCTTGCTGAGGACAGATCTGCAGAAGAACTCACCCCAGCTTCAGCCTGAAGCCCCGGAGTTACGTACACAGCAGTCTCCTTTGAGACATAGCAGTCTCCCTTGAGACATGAAACCCTTGGTATGGGCTTCCTACCCATGCATTTGCAGTTCTACCGCCTGAAAGGATCACCTAAAACCAGAATAAAAATTCCCATGGTTCCTGGAAGTCTCAAAGACTCCACAACATGCTGGACTGTACTACAGTCATGGTTATAATGGAAAGGCTTAATGGCCCTTAATGAAATGATAACTGAGCTGGCATGGAAAGGTCATGTCTGATTCCACTGATTCCACAGGCCTCTAAAGACCATTTGGTGGGGGTGGGGGAGAGGAACATAGGAGAAATGAAATTATTCCTCCACAGCTTGAACAAGTCACATCAGACTTTAATATCTGAAGCAGGTTAGGAGCTCACGTTCACATCCTGCATCACCAGGAAAAGGAATTAATATTTTGGTGTGATTTCATGGGTAGCAAAAAAATCCATAAACTTGATACAAAGAGTGATCCTTGCATTTTAGGCTTGTTTCTAAGAAATTTCATAGTTGAGATGAGTGTGGAAATAACTAATTTCCCTAATCACCTATTTATCAAACAAATGTATTACCATACACAGCATAAACAGCTAACCCTAGTAGCTTCTATAACCAATAGTGACTTCATCCTGCAGATCCTACTAATTACCAACACATGGTGGGAATAATCCACTGGCTTTTTCTGGTGCTCAGAAGCACACAGTGAGTATCTGCCCACTTTAGCAAGAGATCTGCCATTTTGGAGGTGATGAAGACATTTACAATAGTAGTTTATGTATCACCGTGTGATTATACATTCCCCTCTGTTCCTACTATTTCCAAAAAAGATTTCCTGCATGCATTTCATAGCAAAATTACTTCATTCTATTTTACTGATTTGTAAGGAACATTTGTCACCATGTAAAAATGACCTCTTAACTCAAACTTAGGAATGAAAAGTCATCCCTGTGGCCTTTTCTTTCTCCAGAATTCACTCTCTAGTTGAAACATTGGCCAAGGCACAAATAAACAAATGTTAGTAAATACGAGACTGGACAGCCATTGCTTCTCAAGAGCAAAGTCTGTTCACGCCAGATATGGATCCAGAGATACTGCTGTTTTTACATCTTCCAGAGTAACTTTTCCAAGGAGCTACACCCTTGTCTAGCTTGCCCAAATTCTGAAAATTGCTGTTTATGACTGTGGCTTTAATAGCTGACCTAACCAGAAGTGCCAGGAATCAAACCACAGTCTTTGAAAAGCAATGGGATCCATAAGATACAGACTCCTTATTTTGAGAGACTATGCTGTGAGATTCCCAATCTTAAGCCACATGAGACAGCTATGCCAGGATAACAGTTCAGATTCCACAAATCACATCCATATTGTTAAGTTTTTTTTAGTGTCTGGTGTACTTTTAAATGGACACCAAATCTGTTTGTTGGAGAGAGTCTGAGCTGCTAAATAAATAGTGATAAATTTCCTAATACTACTGGGCAGAGTGTTCCTGCAAGTACAACGTGTGTTTATCAGTTTCCCACTGAGCTAGCATTGACTTTCAAATTTCCTTTAATCTTATTATAGTAAACATAGTACAGCTCTCTGGCAAACAAGAGGAACATTCTTCCTGTAATATCATATGCTTCTTTTAAAGAAATCTTAGAGATGTCCAGAAAATAATTAGGCTCAACTTGGAATAACACAATAAACTTGTTTCCAAAGAAACAAGTTTCACAAAATATTATATTTTTGGACTGAAAAAAAACATGGCTATTTTTATAAAGAGAGGACTGGCAAATTCTGATAGGTACTCAAAATAGTGTTTGCATGTAACATATTTTTAAAGTCAGCTATTGAAACACCAACAGAAAAATATTTTTCTAGTTGGAAGCAGTCTACCTGAATTGAAGGAAAAAGCAACCAGAATTTTGGATTTAGAATTCAGAAAATAGGAGACTTTACTTTGTGAAGGAGCTTTTGCAATGCTCCTTCGAGAAGAAAGAATACCAAGTGCAGACGACTTTATAAAAAATTAGATAAAGAAAACAAAATGGAATCTATTATGGTACAGTTTGTATTTAAAGCCTCTTTTCATTTGAGAGGAATGTACAGTAGACAAAGGTGGGATTTGTCTTACAGTTCAAAAAAACCCAAAAATCTAGGCTGAGTTGTTGAATAACTTTATGTAAGTGACTGAAGGGACTTTGGGAACCCGAAAGCAAGACAGTCTCAGGTGACATATACTAGCTCAACTTCCAGGTGTGTGCATTTCTCTTGTTTGTTTCAGGGTTTCTATAGAAAAAGGGTCATTACAGATATCAAAAATGGAACACAAATGGTGCTATTTTCACACATCTTCTGTGATTTGTGAACAAAACAATAAATATTCCTAATAATCAGTTTCTGTGACATTTAAATCTCCAGTTTCAGCTACTGTTAAGAAACCATACATTCTGAGCTATGACTTTACCAAAGGTTCAGCTTCAGTAAGGAATGGAAGTATTAAAGAGACAGATGAACAATCTTCCCCTGCCTACATGGAATCAAAGATGCTTAGAATTTGTTTCAGTTTGTAAGTAGTCACTCTTCAGACTATCTTGGCAACAGCTGTTCTCCCTGAAGAATCAGGCAAGGTTTCCACGGACATCATTAATGAAGAATATAGACCAACGTCAACAAACATGCTCAGTATAAATCCATTGCGTGTAGTAATCTGAGAGGTGTCAGCCAGAGAACAATTCAAATCAAAATACAAGCGATAGCCATCTCTCTCTTTATTAGCAGACTTTACTGGATGCATCCATTAAGTCATGCAACATGTTCACATATTCCCATCTTCTTTGCCTGTCAGCTTCCTCTTGTTCCTCACAAAGGACATTGAGCTCCAAATTATGTTGACAGAACAAGAACAGACAAACGATAGATGGATCACAACAAAGAACATGCCTAGAGCAAGGATGTCTGATATCTGAGAGCTTCCTTTTGGATGTTTTCCTTTTGGATAGAAGCTCTGACCCACTATTTACACCCCTATCCCAAGCTCTCCCACATATTTTTAAATGACAACTCTCCAGATGTTATCTCAATGGAGACTGGCCAGATTTATGGGCAGGATCTCGCTGAGCTCTAAGCCAAACTAGTGTTTTGGCCTCACTGGAAATGAGATTAGGTCTGAGATTTGCACCACGGAAAAAAAAACCCTGCCGTTCCATGCCAGAAATGGTCATGGAGAATTTTTACAATGCTGTTTGTTTTTTTGTTAGCACTACTGTATAATATCAGTCAATTTGAGCATTATCATAACAGCACTTAAGTAGGGTAATAGGATAGATGAGACATGGCTGGAATCCACAACAAAACTGCATGTAAACGGAGACAGGCAACTAATACACATCTAGACCAGCTCAACAGTTTTCCAACTCCAGAAAGTGTTTGTCCAACACAAGGTCAACAAGGCGTCCTGCATGAGCTGTACAAGTGTTGTTTCCAAGTTTTAAGAGATGTTAAAAATTCAGGAAATTTTCAAGATTTATTGCGTTAAATCCACAGTCTGATGTTGTACTTGTGCACTGCCCATCACACTCAATAAAAACTAGTTCCAAAATGAAATTTGGAGGGTAAATAATATATTTTCCTTTCACAGTGTACTTTACTTCTCCCACTTCCTTACCACAAAATAGACAGAAACAAAATCTTTACGAGTCTTTCTCTACTTGAATATATCACAGTTTTAATTTCCTCAAGTTTCATTGCAAATTATGGTTTCTTAAAATACTCACTTCCTAAGCAACAATGACTCTAAAACTGTCGGGAATGAGAGATAAATTTATCCTTTTTCTTTCTCTAAAAATCTTGTCATAAAGACAGTAGCATGCATGTTTCTATATACAACTCACGTTTACAGTATAACCAATTCTATATGGCAGCACAGTCTATATAAAAAACTGACCTTAGTAAATCCCCCTAACTTTTACGACTAATCTAAAATACACCATTATAACTCTTAGAGATATTATCTGGACAGCAACAAAGAACAAAATATTCAGAATGTCATAGATAAGTATGGTTAAGCACAGAAGAAAAAAAAATGTTCAAAGTAGGTGCTGTAAGATGACTTTTTGAGAAAGACAGGTTACAACTGAAGTTGCTATGATTGTATCACACCAGATATTGAAAGATGGATTGCCCTCTGTTTTAATGTCCTGGAGCGAGACAGATTTTTATGGTCTACTTCCCTTTCTGAAACGGGCTTCAAAAATCTTCTTAAAATCGATAATAAAAGGCTTAATGCATTGAGAACAAGAAATACCACGGTTTCAAGTGACATATCATCATCTACACAACTCATGTTAAAATCTATACTTCATCCCACAGAGAAGCTATGCATTGAAATAAGACTTGGAGTAGACAATTTCTAGCAACAGAAATACAGTCATGTGAAAAGGAAACACTCTGGTGTTTCACTTCCTATTGTTCCACATAACACCTTCTGCAATCTAAAAGCAGTCTTGGAGAAGTCAGAGTGATCCAGGACAAGAAGAATATTTGTATCAAGCACGCACATACAATCCTACTATTTCTGTCATGATCCAATGGAAATGTATGTAAAACTGAAGAGTTGGTAATAAATCCACTTTTTGCAGCAATGACAACTGTCTTCTGTTTCTACGTGAAAGAAGGATCTGATTCCTAATTGCTCCAATTATGTATTTTTAAGTAAGAAATGCTTTCATAACAGAGATAACTGTTTATAATTAACAAAATAATTTTTCAATTTAAAATCATTTTCCCCAAAGAAGCAAACTAAAGAAAAACATGAAACTGTAAGAAGCCAGCCAAATCACCAAAAAAACAGAGAATGGAATTTTTTGCCCTTTATAGTGAAAACTGCAGAAAAAAAGGTTTAACATGTTTTAATCAAGCTTGAAGTTTTAAGTGGGTATTTCTAAACATCTTCCCTTAAACATTTCCCCCTGCCTGAGGCAACTAGAGTCCAGGATCAGAGCATGATTCTCATCATGTGCTGGAACCCAGGAACTACCCCCCACAGGTGGGATCTCCTCCCAAACGATACTCCTCGTGCCCTGTGGGAGATGCAGTCAACCAAGATGCTGCACCAAGGGAACACAGTGAAGCATTTATAAATGAGAGTTTTAAAGTTTCAAGCCAACTTTTCTCACCACTCCCAAGCACAATGAGGAATATAAACAGTCTTATGGAGCTTCTTACGCAGAAGGGCTATGGCCAGTGACAGGCAAACAACCATGAAGAAGCACCAGCTGTCCTCTCCTAAACACAACTGCTGTGTCCACACCCAGCAGACAAATATAAGGCTACACTATCCAACGTTCCCACTCAAAAACTAGTCTGCTATCACATGCCAGACTAGGAAAAAGAAACCAAAACAAATCAGCCATCTTCATTTTGAACTGAAGAGATCTCAGCAGGACAGCCCCGGCTGGTTGCAGGGCTGTGCTTTCCAGCTGAGCCAGGAGTTTTTGGTAACAGATAGGTGAGCAATGGTGCAAGAAGCAGGGACTAGCCCACACCCCGGGAAAGACAGCTAGTGTGGGCTTCAGACTGCATGGTACCTCAGCAACAGCATGCTGCAAATGGACCAGGTCTGCTTCAGCAGCTAGGAACTGACAGGCACAGCAGACACCGTAGGTATTTTACAGGGTTTTACCTCAGGCTAGATCTGGTCCTATGGATTGTATTTCCAGCAACAACTCTAGCACGTCCTTTAGTTTAGATTCATGTTAAAGGAATCCCACCAGCCCGCCATGAGGTATATGGAGATGGACAGTAAGTGGAACAACTGAAGGATGGGCATCAAAAGCCCACTCCTGACAGGAACCACAACGCTATGAATGCACAACCATACCCCAGAGCATCTGTGAGCAGAGAGAAATACTTCTTTGTGTTACTCCTTAGGATACTCTTCAGGTGCCAGTAAATCTGCACAGTAGCTTGAACCACTCGATTCTTACTCAGTAACTTGGAACTGCTCATTGAACCAATTCTAACTCTAGATCAGAAACTGGTAAATACCACTGTACCAATTCCAAATTGGAATTTACCAGTTTCTGATAATTGGGTTAGAATTATTATGTTATTTTAGCAACAGTGTTAGAATTAAACCAGTTACCAGATTTATTAAACAAAACTCAAACCGGACTATTTATTACAAAAGATGATCTGGATCTCTGAGATTTGCCCTTTTATAGACATTGACAAATGGTGACTGAAACCAAGCATTTCCCAATTTATCGGTGCAGTGCAGTGGGTAATTCAGTTATTAATTTTTACCCTCACCTGATACTATGAAAAGAAACAAAAATCTTCACAGTTAAATTCTTCACACGTTTGTTCTACTCCCTATTGAAAGTCATGCACAGTCTATTTTAAAGGTAAAAATACCCAATACATTTCAGCTAAACAAATCATCTCAAAATCTTGGGTTAGTGGCATTTATTTTTGTGGCACTCTTGTGGCTGTCTTACTGAAGCTTTTCACTGACACATCTTTCACTTACTTATCATACTGCAATGGAAGACTGAGCAAAACTCACTGCTATCAGATATACCTCCTCCCCACACACGAGGGCTCTGCCCGAACAGCAGGCTGCAAGACAGATGAGAAGGCAAAATCCTACTTGTTAGGTTTCTTGCTCATCCTACAACAGAGATTTTGCAAACCACTCCTCTCCTTTCAGCTGCACAGTGATCACAAATGTTTAGAACTTAGGACTTCACTTGGATGACAGCAGTTCATGAGGACCATGCAACAGAAGTGAGAGAGAGACCACTTGCTCAGAGCCTGAACCCTGTCACAGCACCCTCATGTCCTGGCTCATGTAGGCACACAGCTGTTACACACAGTTACTTTCTGGAAGCGATTTTTAAAATCTTAGAGTATTACCCTTCTTCAATTTTTGCAAGTAATGAAGAAAGACCAGCCTGAGAAGAAGGAACCAAGTTTTGCAAGTGAAGCGTCTGCATTAAAATACAACAAGCATTATAAGCAAATACTTCAGGCTGTGCGTACTCCTTGAAGTTCAAGAAACAACCTAATCCCCTAAGGAAACAGAGCATCTGTATTGTATTGGCACGGGTGGGAACGCAAGATTCTGAAGTGATTGCTGATTTCACCCTGGTTTAGCAAGAAATAGCCTTGAAGCAGCCTGATAACCAACTTCCTAATTGGAGTTCTGAGCTGACATTGCTTGGGCTTGCACCTGCTGCTTCATGATTGTTGAGAGGGCTGTGGCATTCATAACCTGCGGCTTTTTCTCAGGGAATCTCTATCGTTGGGCTGAAGCTCACCTGACTCTGCTCACTGGGATTTCATTCTGATTATGGCTCTTCTTTCAGAGGGAGAGGAAAAAAAA
>LXPA01081432.1:2814-14078 GCA_001655095.1 Phylloscopus trochiloides viridanus
AACAGTATGGACTAGATTAGGTCAGAAGCTTATCTAATGAATATAATGTCTAGCTTATACTTGTTATCATCCAGACCATTAGCAAACATTCCAGATCATATGGGTTCTGAGTGAATCCTCATAATACTAGACAATGGACATATATAAAGTTTTTGTTCAAAATTCAAGCAGAATGGTTTTGTAGACAATGGTTTTGCAATTTTTTTAATGCGATACAAACTTGTGCCTGTAGGTCTGAAATAAAGATTGGGGATATATTTTTCAGAGTAGGATTACTGAATTGTGTATTTTTTATAATTTTAGGTATTTTTAACAGAATGCCTTAACTAACATTAGTTCAATCTGTGAATTACTTTATCCTTTTATGCATGTATCTTGCTGAAAAAGTATGGGAGGATGCATTGGTAAACACATGGTGTAAGTATATAAAAATGAAACTCATCAACAATGTGTGAAAATGGGGAACAAAACCCACCAACAGGAAATGGAGCTCAGATTCATACAGAGAAAACATGAAAATTCCATGTAATATAACAGCCATCTATCATTTCCTCATTCTCTCAAATAAGTTGAATAAGTTGAATTTCAAACTTATTACAATCATTTACATCATTATATGAGTTTGACATTACATATACTTTCCTGACTTTATTTATTCAGATAACTTGCGAGTGCCTGCCATAAAGACCATGCAATTTTAACAGTCAAGCAAAAAGATGGATTCAAGTTTCTTCTTTCTGGAACCATACATACACAAACTCACATAAAGAAAGCAGATGCTCGTTTGTGTCACTCCGTTAGTACTGGAGGGACAGGGACAAATCATGGAAGTACAAGAGTGAGCACCAAAAATTTACTCTTAAAAAAACTGATTCAAGAAAAGTTTCCAGAAAATATTCAAGTATATTGCCTGACTTGTCAGTAAGCATAAGTTTACATGGGAATTTTCTTCCAGTTTACAGGAGGACCAGAAGCAAAATAACAACCACCACAATAACAATAATAATAATATAATCCCTGCAACTCATGTTATTCAACTTATCATAAAGGACAGGGAAGAAAATTGCATAAAGTCTTGCACTCTTTCCCCAAGATCAAAGTAATTGTTTTTGAGAATGTGGGTCACATTCAAAATGCCCTTGGAACCCCACCAAATTATTATAGTGAAGTCGATATCTTGTACTGATGCTCTAAAAAAAAGGGTATTACAACCAGTTATTACACCATAAAAAAAAAAATCTTGTGATATCATTAACCCTCTTTCACAAATTTGGAAATTTAGACTCAGGTAGATAAAGTTTTTGACTGAGTTCAACTTGAAAATCACTCACAGACCTCTAAATATCATTCTTATCTCCTCTCAGTCTTCTGCTTAGATCACTGACCCTAAAAACAAACTGTTTATTGACACTTTAAAAGTTCTAGAAATAAAATTACTAAACCCTTGATTTATACTGGTAAATGGGAGAGGTTTAGGATGGTACTGATTGCAGTATCTTGTCTTTAAATGTCAAATGGAAATTTCCTCTAAAATATTTTTCAAAAGTGGAAAATTTACTTGCATTAATCTAGTCAAATTCTGCTTTATCTGATATTTGATTGAAAAAGACTACATATTTGAATTCACATTTATTTTAGTCAGATGTCTGTAGGTAACAGAAAAGAATTAAGCTAATTTTATCTCACTTTGACATCTCTATGTTGTGCATATTTGGGTAGCTATTTAGTTCTGCTCACAGTAGAAGCAAAATATTTACAGTAGTGATTGCAGAAAGATTATAGTACATTTCAGTGTGTGATCATGATCACTCCTTTATTAATTCTGAAAGGCCTAGGTAGAGACAAGAACAAAACACCACCCACCCCAAAAGAAATATACAGAAATGAAAAATATGTTTCTGATCAAAGTTTAAAATAAGTTCTTTCCATTGAAAACATCTATTTTTTTATTGTGGTAACAAGATCTTGAATCAAAATAGTGTTTATTTCATTAGGTAAGAAATGTACTTTCACTCTTCTTTAATACGTAAATAAATAAACATAGATCACTACATGTTGAAGCTAGCAGTGCTTAATTTCTTTTCCAATGCTGAGCACCAAGTTTCATTTTTATCATAGAATCAAAGGTGACTTGTTTCTTTTTTCCTTTTGACAGGAAAATAATTGTTAGCATTATGAATATCAGTTGTATGCTGACAAGTGAAAGACATTGCCAGCTTTCAGTAACTCACTGAAACAAAACCAGATCTGCCCTTGAAAGATGAAGATACAAAAATAGAAACTTGAATATATCTTTTTACTTGACTGTTAAAACTGCATTGTCTTTTTCATGACAGACAGTTGTATGAAATCTGACTAAATAAAGGCTGAAAAATTACTTAAGAGCATAGACATGTCTTAGGAACTGTTTCTGTGTGACATAAATGCTGATCTAAACTCTTTTCCTTAGGAACTTAAAATTTATCTTTTAACGTGGGTGGAATTAAAGTTGTTCTGAGATTTCTCAACCCTACAAAAATAATTATGTTGACTATTCCTCATTAGGCACAGTAGGTTATATAAGATTTTTTGAGTACTTAGTGTAAAGAATCATGTTGGATTCCTACATGGCAGGAATTCTTAATGGAAATTTGAGAGACAAAGGATTACAAATCCAGTACTGTCAAAGAAATAGATGGTATGTCACTTGTCGGATCACTTATGCGGTGACTTTCAAGCTTCAGAAATGATTCTGGTAAAAAGAAATTGATACATAAATGAAGTCTTAAGAGAAGAGGATTTTTTTATTATTATTATTTTTCTAATTCTAGACCTAGTAAAAAGGATGGTCCTTTTTTTTCAGTTTCACTGTGTTTCATAGAGAACTAAGCTAAAGCATTGGTGTCACAGCTGTCAAATTTTTCAGTGGTTGTCAATAGGCCTAGACTTTTCATTGTTGTCCATGTCACTGAGAAGACCAAATAAGGTGTTCCCAATGGAAAATAAATACGTCATGGATAGGTGATTGAACTCTCCTGACTACAACAATGAACAATTTGCAGTAGGTGACCTAATAGCTAAATAAAATACTGAGACATGGACCATTTTCCACTATTTCTAATTGTTTCAATATGTACTTGAGGGAGAAAAAACAACATTTTGTGTACCTAGTTTCCAAGAAGAAAATGAAGCTATAAATTACAGGTGTTGCCTGATTTTAATTTACCATAATCATAAGTAGTATGTCTTATGACCCTTAAAAAAATGACGCAATGTAAATTCATTTAGAGTCAATAGATATCAACTACGCATCCTTTACAAAATGTGGTGTTCTTTGAGTATGTTCCATTCTTCTACTTATTTTCCAACACTAAAATATCACTTTTCATTAATTTAAGTATTGTTATTGTCAGGTTTCTACCTGAGAAATCTTTGGATAAATCTCTCATAAGTCCCTTTACTTCAGATATTGTGGCTTGTTAATTTTGAAGAGTTTTTTAGAGATAAATGGTATGCTTTGAAAAAAACTCAGAAGGTTTCAGTGAACTCCAAGAAGCAGCTGTCCATTAAGTTAAGACCAGATCATCCTCTTTTGTCAAAGATCAAGGTTCCTGGAATTTCGACAGCTTCCTGCCCTTTCCCCTTCCTTTCTGCATCTTTGTCTCCTACAACAGCTGTCTAGGCATTCCAGTTCCCAGAACCACCAATCCCTTTTCTCTCTGCCAAAGCTGTCTTGCCAAGGTAATGATGGATACAATGTTCATCTTCATTAGATTTAATTTGTCCAAAGGAATTTCCAGGGCAGTCTGGATACTGACAATGAGATTGATGTCTACAAAATCGATCTTGATTCTTAGAGGGCTAAGACATGCTAATACGCCTTTATGGATGTAAGACCAGATTTATAAAACTGGATTTTTTTCCAGACAGTCCAAAGCATGAGCAGGGAGAGACAATTTGTCTGCAGGAATTTGTACAGGCCATCACAGAATGCAGCAGTGAAAACACCACTGTTATCACTGAGCCTTTTGATACCTTTCAGTCATCATGGATAGACAAAACCCACCAATACAAGGATAACAAAGCCTCCTAAAATACATTTCTGTTAAATCCTCCAAGCTCATGGGAAAAAAAATGGAAAAAATTTTCATCCCTTCTTTATTTAAATCATTGAAGGAGTGTTTTGTCTTTGTGTAGGCAATAAGCATAATTTTTTACTCTTACATCTGCTTCTGGAGCTCAGTTGGGTTAATTTAAACTCAAGGTAAAATATTTCATCATGTAATTTGGAGGACAAACAAGTTGCCATTTTAGAATATTTGCTAAATTATTATTTTACAAGCAAAATTGAACTCTTATGATTTCTAGGCCATTCTATTTACTTGGAGATGTGTGAAACAGTAACATTTAGCATATGGGAATTTTCTGAAAGCACAGAAAGCTTACTGAAGGGAAAAGAAGGAGCAAAGGGATACAAAAGAGCAATTGACCCAGTTAGTGCACCAGATGAGGTCCAATGCTACTAACTATATCTCACAACTGTTTCATCTGTGCACTCTTTAATACTGCTGAGACAGAAATAAAGCAAGGGAAAGAAATTATTTTCTCCAGTATAATACTGATTTTATTGAACTTTGTGATAAGAATCAGCTCTTTAGGAAACAAAGAATCACCTCCAAATATATATGTATTTCACATTTCAGTAACAAAAAGAAACACGTTACTTAAAACATGATGTGAGAAGGAGCCAATTGCCATATTTTGCCACGTAATGCAAATTATGTTCTCACAAAACTTGGAGTTCCACTGAGTTATTCTTCCTGTGCAAAACAGGTTTTATTTTGCTTTTCTTCACGGCAGTTACATACTCTAGAAAGCATGGGACTGGATTCTAAGTTTACAGAAATGTCAGAAAACATCTATGTTACCTTGTGACACAGCTAATGAACGACCTAAACATACAGAACCATATATTTGCAAACACCAAAGTGTCTCTCCTTATTGTCCCAGGGTGACTTTATGATGCTTATATACCCAACCATCTGTTCTGTTTATGCTGGATATTGAGTTTTATGCCTTTAAGACTGGTTCCAAGAGCGAAGGGGGGAAAAGAAGTGCAGTTTGTTTTCAGAAACTGTGCTCACTCCTCTGCATTCCTTCTCAGGGACTGTGGTGCCTGCAGCGTGGACAGTGGGAGAGAGCTATCCTTTGTTTTTAGTTAGTTATTTTAGCTAACTGAGGAAGAGAAGTTCCCCAGACTGTGGCTTTTCTTTTTTCCTAGAACTCTTCAAACCTGCTCTGGACCAAAAACCAGAGACCAGGAGCTCATGTCTGTGGCCTGGAGGGATTGATAAGAGACCAAGCGAGCCAAGCTACACCCCATGAAAAGGACTCTTTCTGAATTTGCCATCTTCAGAAGAGCAAGAGGTTTCATTGTTTAATAATATTCTTTTTTTTTTTTTTATGTTTGTGAGTACTGTTCTTGTTAAATAAACAGTCTTTGCATTTCTCTCAAAGGAGATTTTCCTTATGAGCTAGTTGGGGAAGGGGACCCTGAAATCTGCCTTTTAGAGGAGACCACTTCAGAAGATTCCTCCCTAAATTTGCCCTAAACAAGGACACATATCTACAGAAATCTATTACACAAAGGATTTTCTTTTTCTACAACTTTTTTTTTCTAGATAGTATGAAAGCAAGAAATTTCTGACTTGTTATCCATATTGTACTGGGTGTTCTTATCCAGGGGTTGATAGCAAGGATGCTGCAGACATCTCTCCAGGTGGCCAGGGCTGTCCTGTGCTGGGCATAGCTGGTTCCAAAGGACCCATCACAGGATACAGCTGAGCCCATCAGCCAAGCTGTTGGTGCCTCTGTGAAAACATTTTTAGGAAAGGTCAAAATGCTACCCAGTTAGTGAGAAATGAGGGAAAACCTGTGAGATAGGCATGTCCGTGAACATTACAGCCAGAGAAGACAGAAGGTGAGGGGGTGTTCCAGACAGCAGATCAAAGATTCCCTTGCAGTTTGTGGAGGACACCACAGTGGAGCAGATGACATGGAGGATCCCATGTTGAAGTGGGTGGATATGCCTTGGAGTAACTACAGCCCATGGAAGATCCAGGTTGGAGCACAGAAAAAAATGAATGAGAAGAGAAAGTTATGGGCTGACAATACTCCCCCATTTCCCATACCTTCTGTGGCACTTGATAAGAGAAGTAGAAGAGTCAGAAGTAAGTACCTGACCTGGAAGAAAGTAGGGATAGGGAGAAGTTTTAATTTTGTCTTTGTCAGTATTCAACGCTATTTTAACTGACAATAAATTGAATAGATTTTCTCAGATTTAGTCTGGTTTGCGCATGACAGTGAGGGGTAGCAACCTCTTTGTATTTATCTCAACCCAGGAGCTTTTCTATATCATTCTTCCCCCCTATCCTATGGAAAAAGGGAAGTGAGAGAGAAGCTGGATGGGCATGGTCCAGCCAGCTAAGCTCAAACCACGGCACCTATAGGAGATTCTATTGTACTCTATTGTACTTTATTGTACCTTGCTATTTTTTTTCCTTCTAAGACTTTCACCCAAATTTAGTCCTTCTAGTGCTGCAACCTTCTGCAAATTCTCAGCAATATTCACTTCATCAACTACGTGTTTGAAGGGTAAAACTGTCACTTATGTTTTACAACACCACTTTCGTCAGACTTTTAAATGCCATTTAGGAACACATTTAAAGAATCAAGTTATAAATCAGATTTTGAAAGGTGAGACAAAAGAACATGATAATTTATTGAAATAAGATTCAAGAAAAATATTTTACTCTGAAATATTATTTAAACATGTTGATTTTATTTTGAATAATAATAATAATAATAATAATAGTAATAGCAAAAATGTAACCTTTATTTATTTATAGTGGAGATGTGCTTTTCCCTAAATCATCACTACATGATAATCCTGAATTGCTCTTGCTGACAGTGAAATTATGGTGTATCAGTGAGTTAAAGAAACAGAAAACTTTTTTAACTAGGCTCTATCTTTTTTGCAACAAAGATTAGGGAAACAATATACTTACGCTATATGAATTTGCAAGCACATCTGCATGTAATGGCAAACACTTGAAGTGGTACATGGAAGAGAAATCCAGAATTAATGCAAAATCATTGATTTCCATTTCTCTGATATGTAAATGTTAATGGCAAAGAATCAGCTTAGATTCCTTGTAAAAGCATTCTTTTATATAGCTAGTCTCACATTTTTATTTTTATTCATAACAATATCGACAAAACTAGACCTATTCTTGATTGCAAGCTCTTGTGAAAAATGATATTTTGACAATACCTGATTCTAGAAACCCCTAATTATCAGAGGAAATTAATTTCTGAATTGCATTGTGGGCTGACAGAATAGAATGAGAAAGTGTTGTGATTTAATCCCTGCTGGCAACTAGGCCCCACACAGCCACTTGCTCACTCAACCACTGTGGGTTGGAAGACTGTGGGACACAAACAATGAAAATGAGAAAACTCATGGGTTGAGATAAAGATAGTTCAATACCTAAAGCAAAAACCATGAAAACAAGCAAAGGAAAATAAGGAATTTCTACCACTTTCCATGGGTGAACAGGTGTTCAGCCACCCCCAGGAAAGGAGGACTCCATCACATAAAAGTGACTTGGGAACACAAAACCTGAACATACTAAGCATGATGCTGTGTGCCTTAGATTATCCCCAGAGTCAGCTGGGGTTGGCTGCCCTGGTTGTGTCCCCTCCCAAATCCTTGTGCACCCCAAACCTACTTCCTGCTGGTATGGGATGAGGAGCAGAAAAGGCTTTTACTCTGTGTAAGCACTGCTCATCAGTAACTAATCCATCTCTATGTTATCTACACTGCTACAAGCCTAAACTCTCAATTTATCCACATACTTGCTATTGTGAAGAAAATTTACTCCAACCAAAAGTAACACCAGAAGCCACCTAGTAAGTGACATGAAAATGATTAGAGACAGAAGAGCTCCACAATTGGGGAAAATAAAAATAAAGCTAAATTCTTGTCTAAGAGGAAATATTACCTAGGGATCAAAACAAAAGTGAGGGATTTTTCACAGTTTTTCCTCTGTTTATTTTGTGTTTCTGCTTCTCGTTAAACTGGAATTAGGTCATCTACTCCTCTCCTGAAATCTGGTTAAATATGAAGGAACTGCAGTGATTTCCTTTATATGATCAGTGATTAAAAGATCCATTAATTAACTAATACAAATTACCCCAGAAACATGCAAAAACACTGTCATTGAAGTAAAAGACAGATCAAAACTTCATAGTTATTGATAAATTTTTTAGAAATTTATAAACAAATCAATTTTTTCTCAATTGTTTATATTTTCTCAGTCTTCAGAGCTCCAGCCATATTATAAATTAAATGTTTGTTTGTATTATAAATTAAACATTTGCAATCTATATAAATATAGATTCTCAGACTATATCTCAGTGTTAAACTAGAAGTGGATTACTTTTACAAGCTTTCAGCTATTCTCAAACAATCTGCTCAATGTAAATATACTAATATTTAAATTACATAACATTGAATACATTGTAATGTGAAAAATTCAGGATCATGGAGACACAAAATTTCCATTAGTCAGTGCTGATCAAACTATGAGCACTTATCAAATTACTGAAAAAATCAGGCAGTACAATGAACTAGTTAGTATTTCTCATTTTGGAAAGCATCCTGTGTTGTCTTACATAATCAGATGTAGATGATATTGGCACATATGAATGTACAAGGCATCTCACAGGATCAAACTAAGGCTACTGTCATAATTTTAAGTCACAAAGAGAAAAATCTTACCCTACAAAAAATGGCTTCCCAGTAAGCTTGTTGTGAGATAAAAATGAACTCTATGTGTGACTTTTCCAAAATATTTGCTGAATATGTATGGGAATATTCAAAAGAGTAAAAGATAACATTTTCCTGTGCGTACACCACTCGAATGACCACAGGCTCATTGTCTGCTCCAACAGTTGCAGTGCAATTAATATTGAAGTTTGAAAAAGTATTTATTAAAGAATTTAATCAAGTATTTGATTAAAATGATGCATATGTCATTGATTAACCAAAATCAGAATAAAAATAAAGTGCATGATTAATGGTGAAGCTGAGAGCTAGTTAATTAATTCAGTGCTCTGGATCATTTATATTCTTTCAAGTAGACTATTCTAAAAAGATATGAAAAGCAGTAAATAGTATTCCATCACACTTGACCACTCTTAGAGTTAAAACAACAAATATGTATCTAAAATGTAGGAAAGTTATTAGTAATTTGTTTTTTGTTCATTTTCTCTAGTTCCATATATGCAGATGAAAACAAATGCTGCAAAAAAGGAAAATTGAAAGGCTTCAAATTATCGTATCACTAAATGGGTCAAAAGGAACTTATCTATCACCAATTTGATGTGAATAAGCAGACACCTCTTTACTGGGGGTACTGGGAAGATGGGGGATAGCTCCTCTAAGATATATCCCACTCAACAAATACTTTTATATACTTTTTCTGTTAAATCATCATTACATAACTTCTTTTACATACTACACATACTATGCCCGCTCTTAAATTTGCCCTTTACATTGATTGGTTCCAATAGTTAATAACTTTGTCAGTATTCTTAATAAAATCTACTGATTGGAATCCTTGATATTATAATCAAGATGGGAAGGGTAATGGGTTTTCAAGCAGCATAACTGGTGAGCATGACAGTCTCCATAGTTTCTTGACTGAAACATAAAGGTCCAGTAACTTCTTGGCGAGATTTCTACAGTTACATATTCCAAACACAGCACTACTGATATTTCTCCTTATACTTCACAATTTTCTACTTATAATCATAGCCAACTCTTTTATATGATTTGTTTATTTATCAAAATATTCATAACAATTTTACGAATGCAGGTTTTATATATTTTCTCCTTTTGATATTAAAACTCAGATATTATTATCTTTATAATACAAACACAAAGCAAAAGGACAGATTACATACACAATTCTAGAATTTTGAAGGCTTGGCGTAAATAGTTGATCAAGAAAGCTGTATTAAAAAAATGTGATTGTTGAAATTATTAAATAGCTTTCAGGTTGATTTCCTTCTTTACAACTGTTCTATCTTTGTTTTTCAAACTGAACTGGGTTTGGAACCCAATAACAAGGTACAACCTCTCCTGCCCGGAGTTACCACCACAACAAATTCCTCGACTAAATGAAATCAGTGGGCATTTATAGATATTTTACAGACATTTCGTGGGGGTGTTCTGTAGACTAAGGAAATCATATCTATGTACAATATCAAAGGATGAGAAACTGGACAGTGGTCAGTGAAAATATATTGGATAGTGTGGAACCCAAGCATGATATAAATGGCATGGATTAGGGTGTGTGGAATGTGATGGTTTTGTCAGGGGTAAGTAATTTTCTTTACAGTAGTAAGTAGTGCTAGTTTAAGAATAGTATTCTATTCTCAGTGGGAGCACTGAACTCCCACTGAGACTCTCCCAAACCAGATCCTGCTCAATCACTCCCCACCTTCCCCTCCC
This sequence comes from Phylloscopus trochiloides viridanus, assembly GCA_001655095.1. Taxonomy (NCBI): domain Eukaryota; kingdom Metazoa; phylum Chordata; class Aves; order Passeriformes; family Phylloscopidae; genus Phylloscopus; species Phylloscopus trochiloides. Next base: position 13,373 of record LXPA01081432.1, read on the forward strand.
TTTCCTGCTTTGAGGAGTTGAGAATTGGAAGCACAAAAGGTGCAAATCACCGATTGAGATAACAACAATTTACTGGAAACAGCAAAGAGATAAGAAAAGGAACAGTAAAAGCAACAGAAAAGTGCACAAAGAGTGGGTGATTTACATGCAATATACTCACCCAACTGGAATTGATGCTGCACAACTGCAGCCAGTGGTGGCAGCTCTCTCAAGTGCTCCACTCACCAGGCTGGCTCCAGGCCTTTCTTCTCCAAACCAAGAGGGAGTCACCTTCCCCCACTCCAGCAATGATGTAAGATGGTATTGAATAACACAATATCTTGGCCCTGTCCCCTCCTGCTGACCTGGGAGGAGCCAGAAAGAGTACAGAGCTGTATTTTGGATTCGTACTGATTGCACATAGCTGTTTTTGTAATATTGAGCGGTGCTGGGACAGTCAAAGCCTTTTCTGCTGCTCACTATGCCCTGACAATGAGTAGGCTGAGGGCGCACAGAAAGATTGGGAAGATCCAGAGATGGGACAACTGACCTCAATTGACTGAAGTTATATTCCATACCATATGATGTCAGTCTCAGCACATAATCTAGGGGGAAAGTTGGTTGGGGGCTGGTTAGGTATTGCTTGATTGGTGGTGAGCAACAGTTTCTCATTTGATATCATTTTCTTTTTTGGGTTTTAGTTCTCTCTCCTCTTTTTTTTTTTTTT
>LXPA01081438.1:0-30859 GCA_001655095.1 Phylloscopus trochiloides viridanus
TTTAAAGGTCTCTTCCAACACAAACTACTCTGTCATTCTTGGGTTTAAAAAAATAGTGTGAATAGGGCAGTTTACAAATAAATAACATTGTGAGGGCAGAAATTAAGGCCTTCTTAAAAGAAGTGCCTTTCCAGGAGGTAATAGCAAGTGTAGAGTACCTTCTTAGACATTACTGAATGTCCTGCCTTTCTTGACTGCATGGAGAACCCCAAGATCCCTGTGTACTGACCAAGGGAAGCAATTTAGAGGCAGCTGGTCGGAAGCAAAGGGAACAGAAGTGTGTCAGAATATGGGTTCCAGTTAACAATGTTCTGCCTCTTCCACATCAGGTTTTGGATAAGATTTGCCTTGTACAATAGTCTTTTTCACATTTGCTCAAGTGGGAGAGCTAGGTTCCCAGTCCTTGGTGTGAAGGGGTCTACACCTCCCAGAGCTGTTTGTTCTAGAGTATTGTCCTGTTCCAGAGTATTGTCAGGTTGTCAAACTGAAAGCAGAAGAGGGTTGGTCTGTTCTTATCACAGCCCTCATTTAATCTGAGCCCCTGTATTGCCTGGAGCACAAGGTCAGGAGAATGGTGAAGGGTATGTTGGCTCTAAGCTCTTTCATATGAAAATTTTTACCGTTGATTTTGTTCCTACTTTTGGTAGCATTTATATATTTTTTTCCAACAAGATTGAAGTTGAAAATTCATGAAGCATAAAGGTCAGTGCCTAGAAATTTTTTTTTCTAAGCCCTCTTCTATCAGGCTACATTCATATTTTTTTCTTGCTTAATTCTGGTTGTTGTAGGCAATACATGGGAATCAGTGGCTTGGCCGTCCAGGCTCTTCCTAAACAGAATTCTGCCAGTATGAACACAGCACAAAATCAACAAAGACTAGAAAGACCCAACCACCATAACTGACATACTACATATTTACAACTGTATGCAAGCACAAACAACTTTGTGTTCAACTTTAGTCACTGTTTGAATGTCTTCTCTGTTTGTGAAATCTATAAAGCCAAATTTCCTGTGATTTGCTGTTCATGCATCAAAAATATATCAGGACTTTTCTATCTTCTTAGGTTGGCAATCCAGATCTTATATTGGTGATCAGAGGAAAGGGGTTTTTTGAGAGTTTTGGTTTGGGTGTTTTTTTTTCAGAGGAACAGATGAATCAGAAGAAAATAATGTGCCATTGACCCAAAGAGGCAAGACATAGCTGCATAGCTTAGGGGGCAGGGGGAGGCCAGATGGTTATCATGTATTTCCTTTTGGAGACAAGCCTTTTAAAAAACAAGCCATTTCTCCTTGAGACGAAGCAGAATTCACTCTTTTGAAGTATATGGAGAGCTAATTCATAGCCTTACTAAAGGGAAGGACAAGGTGAACACACTCAGCAGGACACTCATTTGAGTGCAGAGGATACTCTGAAAATACATCAACAGCTTCATTGTGCTCATCTGACGAAAGCACTTGCAGGAGAATTATTCATAATATAAGTTTATATCTCCACAACAGATAATGAGCCTGCAAAATGCTACCATTATTTCCCAACCAAACTACAGCTAATAGCAGACATATTTCAAATATAATTGTGAGACTAAAGCCAACCGATGGTAATGATGTACATCCGAAGTAAAGGACTCTTTTCTTCCTTATTGCTTCTATTGACTGAGATGCTTCCCCCAGTTATTTATTTATAACAGTGATATTTTAATAATGAAGCAACAAGGCAGCAACTTAATTCCAAATGCTCAGTTTTCTTTGGAAACTATACAGATTTTGAAGCAAAATGTTATTAACTCTTTTCTACTTTAGAGTCCAAGTAGAATGCAACTGTGTAAAGGGGAGCCCTTCAGAAGCAGAGAGTTTTACCACAGCAAGTTGTGAACCTGATACTCCAAATCTGCCCAGGATAACTAATCGGACCAAAAATTCTCTTACTCTTCAGTGGAAGGTAAGGATTGCTTCACAGCCTTTAAAATAAGTATTTTAAACTCTTCAGAATTCTTGTGGATTTATCAATAAAATACCAGTTCATTTAAACTAAAAATTTTTGTCAAAGCTACTCATTTCAGTCACAGTTCCTTGACTGCAAATATGTTTACTGTGTTAAGTATGGGCTTGAGTAAAAAGGGAAGGATTCACAGAAAAGCAAGGAGTCTTTTCAGGTAAAATTACTGGTTCAGTAGCCAATGCATTTCAAGGACTAAATCAGAAGAAAAACCATAAACATGGAACAAGCATTCATTGTATGGCATCTGAACTAGGACTGTCTTGGCAAGTGAAACAATCATATAAGGGGAGCATTATTTCTCATCCACTGTTCTTCACATGGTTTGGCCCATGCATGCATTTTTAAGTGGTCTTGAATCCAGTTAGAATTCTAATTTTCTTGTTTTTCTGTTACAGGCATCTTGTGATAATGGTTCCAAAATCCACAGTTACCTTTTAGAATGGGATGAAGTAAGCAAGTTATTCTATTGTATTTTTGTCTTCTATTTTTTTTAAGTAGTTGTATGTGACTGTGCACATCAAATTGTGTGAAACTTAAGGTTTCTGCTTAGGGGCATGTGACAAATATGTAATTCCTGAAGCAATTATTAAAATATAGTTACTGCTCTTTTTTTTTCTAGGGGGATATAAAACAAAAGGATCTTAATTGAATGATTCTGCCACTCTTAATAGTGGCTTTTTCACTTGTAGTCCGGTACTGTGTTCAAGAGCTGACATGGAAGGGTCATTTTCCTGTAACAGTCTTTCTTTTTTAATAAGTGGGTGGATCAACTGTAGCCCTGCAACAATCTTGCAGTCTCTATCTGGACAACTATCCTGACATGGCAGAGCTGCAGGATCTTCGTGGCTTTTATTCTTTCAGCCCCAAGGAACTGGGAAATGGAAAGGAAGGAAAAAAGCTGCTAATTGAATCCAAAGTTTTGTATGCTACTCCCTCACTATATGGAGATTCTTGAGTTGTATTTAATTTCAAAGAAGTATTTTACTACATGTTTGTGTGTACTTTAATTGATGAATGCATATGTGATAAGGTGAATAATATGATTACCTTATTACTTTTTAGGGAAAAGGAAATGGAGAGTTTTGCCAGTGTTATTATGGTCAACAGAAGCAGTACAGGATCACTAAACTATCACCAGCAATGGGGTACACCTTTAGGCTAGCAGCCAAAAATGACATGGGAATGAGGTAAATACTATTACATACATAAATATGGAATGCATATACATGCATGTGCGTGCTACTTTAGGGAAAAAATATGGTGGCATTTAAAGAAAAAGGTCTTTTATCCAAATGGTCTGAAATGGAATATAGAATATATAATATTTCAGTTGAAAGGTACCTGCAGTGATCATCTAGTCCAACTGCGTAGCTAACTCACAGTAAGTGATTGGATTATTCTTTTTGCAGATATTGTGAGCTGTGAGCTGCGATATTGTCCCTTCATCTAAGGTGTCTGTTAGTCTCCTGTTACCCTGGGAAATAGGCAGAATATGACATTACCATATCAATGAATTCTTTGGAAGTTCTAGAGCTTATCATAAATGCTTAGGATATGTGGTTCATGCTTTTAATTACTACTTTTCGGATGTTATAGAGCAATAAACTTTGTTTTGAATTTTTGAATGAATGACATGTGACTTCAGTGGAGAATATAAATAAGAACTTGGAAAAAAATATTTTGTGAAGTTATGCTTGCATTACTGGGTGCATTAGTTCTTGGGTATGCTTCTTGGTCATCAGCAAAGCAGATGCACCTGGCTAACAATCACACTACCAGAGCTCATCTCTTCTACAGTAGACTGGTGTCCACACTACCTAGTAGTACTTGGACCTTGACGTCTTGTGGGGCATAAAAATAGTTTTCCTCACCATCAGCATAAAATTGCTTTTTATGTTTGTTTGGTTTTGGTTTTGGTTGTTTGTTTTTTTTTTTTAATTCAAGTATTAGGAACATTGTGCTGCAGCTCACTGAAGTGGTATTTTTATAGCATGAAATAGAGGGTGTGTGTTGTGTGTCCTTTATCTGGCAGAAGGAGGTGCTTGAAGCAACAGTTCCTGCTTGGCCAGTGTTGAAGAACAACATAAAGAATAGGGAGCCAGACCCAGGGTCATAATTCCTGCTGGGCAGAAGCAATCTTCTACAGACTATTAAGTATGTGAAAAATCCAGCTGGCTCAGGAGATCATGTGTTGGGAGGCTTTGGAGAGTACTCAGGGAAGGCATTACAAAAAGTGCCTGTTCCTATGTCTTTCCTTAAGCACCTGCTTTGTGCTACTGTCAGAGGACATTGTAGTGGACTAGAATGACTTTTGGTGTGCTCCAATAGTCTTTATTACATTACTGCCTTCTGCGTGATGTTCCTGGAATTAATTATTCTCTTGAGTTGCTCCTGGACTTTGTCTTGATGAGATTCAGTTGGAACTGTTAAAAATAAAGATGGGGGGAGCTGGCAGTTAAGCAGAGTGCAGTGCCTGAGATCTCTTCCTGTTCCCCTTTTACATCTGAGTGTAAATGTACCCCTCTAGGAATAACTGCACATATTACAGATTCCTCCAGCGTAAGCTTTGAAGACACTGATCAGTTAAGTACCCTTCTTAAACTAATCACACTGAATAGATTTTTAAATCAATATTTCATAGCCTTGTGAAGATGTGCTTTATTGTCTTTATGGTATTATTTAATTAAGAAGTCTCTTGAAATAGTATTTATTAGTGTAGAGTGCCTGTTTATCCCTTATGAAGAATGTTGAGAACATTAGGCATCTGGAGACAGAATTTTGTCTAAATAATTTTACCAACAAGAACAGACATTTTATCTCTGAGTTACTAATTTTTAAATTTAATTCTAACCTGCATGAAACAGTGGATAAAGAAAGCTGGAAAAATAAAATCTATTTTCAAAAATAGATAGTACTGTACTTCTGAGGGAATTGTTTAATAGTCATTCAAATATGGCTATGACTGGAACTTAGGTTTTTTCAGTGTATTTTGGAGTGGTTCAAGCAAGTTAAATCTTTTTAAGATATGGAGTTTTTTACCTTGTATCTATGTGTAAGGTGACTCCTTTAATAGTTTGTTTTGAAAAGAGTCAGACATACTACTACTTGTGTCTAACCTCTCTTCATGCTTTCTTCAGGCTGCCTACAAAATGCTGATCTTCTTTTAGTAAATATATTGTAGGTACCACTTAATCTCCATTCCAGAAATTGTCTAGCTTGTCATTTCGTACAAGAAAAAAAACTACTATTTCCATAAATTTGGAAGTTTTCTTTTGTTTTTTACTTTTTCCCTTCTTGCTTCACATCTCTTTGACAGTCCTCACAGACTGTTTGTTTTCTGTGTTATCAGCACTCTTGATAATGTGTTGTCTGTAAGATTTTTGCCTTTAAATGCCAAAAATACCTCAATGCGGACTAAAATCTGTAATATGTGCATCACTATAATACAGGTTGAGTAAGAGAGAAAGTGAAATTGAGTTATCTTTTTATTGAGATTTTTCAGGCAAGTCAGGTTAGAAACATGTGAGATACTTAACTGGTGTCTTTGTTTAGGCTATACAGAGGATTTTATTTTCAGGGCTTCCTGATGCTCATTTAGGTAATCCTTAGCTTTTAGGTTAAAATTACATCTTTGACATTAGTTTCATATGGATAAAAATAGACTAGCTTTAGGCTTGTGAAGTAAAGTACTTTAGAGTAAAGTACTTTACTCTAAAGTAAAGCAGCAAAGCCAGCTGAGAGCAAGTGGGGCTTTTTAGTCTAGCTGGATGCATGTCAGACTACCTTGCAAGCATAGTACCTGTTCACTAACTTTTGCATCCCTCTGTTTCAAAGTAGCTCTTTTTATGTAATTTGTTTGTATTTTCACCACAAGGTGTGTCTAATCTAAATCAGATAAAGATAACAGTTGTGTTAGGCGATTCACTGGTATACACTCTACTTCTTTTTCTGCAGTAAGACTTTCCTTTTATCAACTCCTGAAGTAGCTCACCATTGAGTGAGACTATTCTGTTATTTTCTGAATCTCTACAGAAACCAGTACTTCAGAGTAAGCTCAGAACACATAAGTGAAGTTCGTTTTGAGGTCTTGCCATAAATGTTTTTATGCCTTCATGTTTTCACTTTGAAAAGAAAGGACACTGTGGTATTAATATATTATTGCAAATAGAGCTTTAGTGTTTTAGAATACTGAGTTAATATGAAAAAGCAAAAGTTTTGGTTAGCAAAACATTGTAATTATATAATGCAAAGGAGTCTTTCCATTATGAACATGTTAACCTTGTTCAGCTATTTTGTTACTGACAGACTCATGGGCAAGTGGAGTTGTTTGCATGTAACAGCTTGCAATTTCCCATTGCGCATATCTCCAAGGAACTGTCATACCTGTGTTTAGTAAGAATTTTGGGCTTTAGCTATTAATTATTGTGTTTAGTTAGTTTACCTGTTGTCTGTTTTAAACAGTGATTTTAGTGAAGAAGTCCTGTATCATACCTCAGGCACTGCCCCAACCACACCAGCAAGTCCTTTGCTGATTAATGCTGGAGTTACTTGGTTATCCCTTCAGTGGACAAAACCCTCAGGAACACCATCAGATGAAGGAATCTCATATATATTAGAGATGGAGGATGAGAACTCAGTAAGTTTAGAATACTTATTCTCAATATGTTTGATACATTATTGTATTAGTGTAGCAATGATTATTTTTGCTAGAATACTCTACAAGGAATTGTATTTTCTGAAATTTAGCTAACTTGTCATTGCTGTGACCAGGCCACCTAGATTTCTTCTTTTAATTGTTCTTACTGTTATTAAGTCCTATTTCTGCAAAGACTTTTAAATTGCTTATAACTTTGTGAATTTGTGTGTGCACGTTAAGTCTTTAAGACCTGGATCAAAGCAATTGCACCATGAAGTGATGTCCCTCTAGGTGTCATTTCAGACTAACATTTGTTTTAAAATCTGTACTGTTCTACCCTTTAAAAGTGTTAGGTAAAATTTCCAGTGACACTGTCTTTCTTACTGATCTTTTCCCCTCTCCTGACTGGAAAATGGTTAATGAATTTACACGTCTTAAAAAATTGTGTTTACACAATGAAGGTGCACTTATGTCAGAGAAGCATAATAATTACAGTTTGAAGCAGTAATTTATTTGTATGAAGTATGTTAAATCCTCTGGTCTGCAAAGATAATGTTTCAAATAATCCTATTTAATTCTGCAGGGATATGGTTTCAAGCCAAAATATGATGGTGACGATCTTACCTACACGGTGAAGAATTTGAGGCGTAGTACAAAATATAAATTTAGGGTAAGATTTTTTTCATATGTTTGGGCACCAGACTAGTTTGAGATTGACTTAGAAGTGGGGAGGGCCATTTTTAAGGAAAACTGAATTTGATGCCAGTTTCTTACAATTTCAATCTCTTAAAACTATCAGCTGAACACGTTCATTATTGTTTCTGCAGAAGCAATAAGAACCTTTGCAAGGGTATAACACAGTTGCAGGTATCTTGAAATTCCAAGTCATAAGTACATGTTCTTAACATCCAGGGGTTTTTATGTGGCTCTTTATTTGGCTATTTTGGGTTTTTATTTATATTTGTTTCATGTACATGGGTGATATTACTTAGTGTAGCTATAGGTTCTTTGATAGTAAACACAATGAAGGTGTTAGGGTAAGGAGCAGCCTTGATTAAAAAAAAAAATTGTTAGTAAGTCATCCATATTACCATGGCGCTGAGCCTGTTCTAATAAGCTTGAGGGCTGAACTTTTAGTTCAGGAAGAAGTTTGGCCTAATGATGAGCTTTTGGATGTGGTTAAGAGGTAGAAAGAAGCATACTGGCCATGGGAAGCTGATCGAATAGCCATCAAGGGCTACAAGAACTTTGCCAGGACAGGCAAAGTTGAAGTCAGGAAGGCTGAGGATCAACTAGAACTGAAATTGGCCAAAGACAACAAGAATGACATAAAATGCTTCTTAGCACAGGGAAGACATACAGATGCCATTCCTAAACAGGGCAAAGGGGCAAGTTACTAACAATGCCGATAATGCAGAGGTTCTCAATGCCTTCTTTGCCTCTTCCTTACCAGCATAACTGGACCCCAGATCACAGGATAAGCTAGCTGTGACTAGGTTGGGGTTTGGTCTCTTGGGAGGGCTCAGTCCACTTCTGGATGTCAAGAGAAGTGGCTGACATTGCCGCAAGACCCCTATCTTAACATTAGAAAAGTGATGCAGGTCAAGGGATATCCCTGACGTCTGGAAGAGGGCGAATGTAATACCCCCCGTCTACAAGAGGGGCCCAAAAGAGGACCTAGGGAACCACAGGCCCGTTAATCTTACTTCAGTCCCTGGAAAAGTCTTCCTAGGAAATACTACAAGCCAAACAAACCAGGCAGTTGGGAATAGCCTACACCAAAAGTAAATGATGGTTGACTAGCCTAGATCAAGGTAACACTTCGAGTTGGTCCAAGGAGATCAGTGGATGTTCTTTACCTGAACTTCAGCAAGGATTCAACAGTTTCCCACAGCCTTCTCCCTGACCAAATTGGCAAGACACAAAGTGGACAGGTGATATGTGAGATGAGTAGAAAACTGGCCAACAAGCCCCACTCAGAGGGTGGTAATCAGTGGTTTCTAGTCAGGCTGGCAGCCTGTCTGAATTAGGGACTCCTAGGGATAGGAGGCCCCATGCTGTTCATTTTCACAACTGACCTTGGCAATGGGATTGAAAACCCTCACCAAGTTTGCTGGTGACACCACACAGAGTGGTCAGATGAACACATCAGAAGGCAAAACTATCTTACAAGAAGGCAAAACCATCTTACAGAAACACCTGGACAGGCTAGAAGAGTGTGGTAGCAAAAACAGGATGAAGTTTAACAAAGGCAAGTGCAAAGTTCTGCACCTGGGCTGGAATAACCACGGAGCCCACTATAAGCTAGGAGCAGCCTTGCTGAAAGGAACCTTCAAGCAAACTGGATCCTGGGCTGACTGAGGATTGCCAGCAGAGATAAGAGATGTTCCCTGTATTCAGCTTGTGTCAGATCACATCTGGAGAACTGTGTCCGGTTCTGATCCACACAATTCACAAAAGACAGAGTTGGAGTTGGTCCAAAGGAAGGTCACAAAAATTATAAAAGGGCTGGAGAACCTGCCCTATAATGAAAGTCTAAAGGAATTACATATTTTCTCATTGGAGAAGGCTCGGAGGGACCTCATTACAGTACTTAAAGCCTGACTACAGAGAGGAGGGAGGTTCTTCCCTCACAAGGAGCCACCTGGAGATGACAAGGGGCAAGAGTTGCAAGGTGCAGTGGAAGGGATTTCCTCTTGGTATAGGAGAGAAATATTCTACAGTGAGATCAAGTAATCACTGAACAACCTCCCAGATGGTTTGAAATGTGGTGGAGACCCCATCACTGGATGATTTCAAGACATGACTGGAGAGGATGTTAGATAATCTCACTTTAGATAGGCTCACTTTGATGTTAGATAGGCTCACTTTGCCCCTAAGGGTTGGCCCAGATGATCTTTCAGGTCCCTTCCAGCCTGAGCTTTTCTATGTTTTGTGTTACTCTTGAATAGTTGCTTGGGTTTTGGAACAAAGCTCCATGGTCTCACAGCATGAATCACAAAATCATTGAGGTTGGAAAAGACCTATAAGATCAAGTCCAACTCTTAACCCAGATGACTCTTAATCATGTCCCTAAGCAACATATTTACACATCTTTGAAATACCTCCAGGGGTGGTAACTCAACCACTTCCCTGGGCAGCCTTGCCAATGCTTGACTGCTCTTTCTGTGAAGGAATTCATCCTAATGTTCAATTTAAACTTCCACTGGTGCAACTTGAGGCACAGTCAGAATAACCTCATTTGTCTGCAAGAGAAAAATGTCGATAGCTGTGTATGTCACACATACACCTAAAATACTATTTCTTAAGGAAGAATTGGGAACTGTTGAAGAACAGCTTCTCTTTGCAATATGAATGGCAATAGTTTAAGGGTTGATTGATTTGTTTTGAGTTAACACTAGGGCACATAAGTACTCCTTTTCAGATTATATTTTGCACTTCTGAACATGATTTTGTTGGGGTTTTTGCATAACTTAGTATTTAAATAGTTTAAAATATACAATATGTTTCTGGCACTATTGCAGCTATACATGAACTAAAAAATAGCTAATTGTCTTGAAACTAACTTGCAGGACATGACCATAGTCTTCCTTTGAAAGTAATACTACACATTAATCATACTCATTACTAGTAAATGTATAGTTACTTAAATGTCCTAAGTTTCTCGTTACAATAAACTCCAATGTTTATACCCTATTTTTATTAGCAAAACAATAAACAGAAGTCTCTGTTCACTCATTCAGGGAGCATAAAGGAGAAACAAATGTTACGTTAATCAGGTCTTTAATTTTTATTATACAGGGGAAAGACTTAATTAGTAGTAATATTCCTTAAGGCTTTCGAAAGAAGCTTTATAACCATTCGAAACCTTATTATAATACGTAAATGCTAACTGCCTGTTTAACTTCATTTGTAAGGGCACAAAGACAACCAGATGATTATTAATCTTGTAAACTGTATCGGGAGACTTAATGTCTGAGAGACATGTTAGCTTGCGTTTCCTCTTCTCAGTCTGCACTAACATCACTGCTGTCATTTCGATTCTGCTCATTTTTAAAACAGATCTAAAAACTGAAAAATCCTCTTTCTTTTTTCTTTTTTCTTTTTTTCTCTGATAGCCTAGGTGGTTTAGCTTTTTACTAAACTAAAAAGTAGAAAGTAAAGAATAGCAAGAATTTTATTTTCCCAGAATCACAGAAAAGTCTAGGTTGGAAGGGACTTTCAGTGATCATCTGGGTCAAATTTGTGTAGAAAGCCAGGCCTTAGTTCAGGCAGTTCAACCCTGTCCCAGCCCTGTTGAGCTGAGATTTCGGTACTTCCAGCAAGGACGATTCAACTACTTCTTTGGACTGTCTGTTCTAATGGTAATTAATTTATTTTCTTATATCCAGCTAGAATTTCCCTAACACACCTTGTGTCTGTTGGCTCTCGTCCTGTCATTACAGATCCTTTGGAAGGCAATGTCTTCATCTCTTCTGTAACTACCTCTTAGGTATTAGAAGGCTGTGATTAGATCCCTCCCAATGAAACTTCTTTTTACTCAGGCAGAATAAAACAAAGCCTTTTTTTCCCCATGTCAGGTTCTCTAATCCTCTGATTATCATGCTGGCCCTCCTCTGAACTCCTTCCAGTTTCCCAGTGTCTCTTGAACTGGGATGACCAAAACTGGACATAGTATTCCAAGTATGGTTTTAAAAGTGCTGCGTAAAGTGACATAATGAAATCCTTTGTTCCGCTGGGTAAATTCTTGCTGATGCAGCCCATGAAACAATTTGGTTTTGTTACTGCCAAGATGCTTTGCTGATTCATTTGGCTTGCTCCTACTTGGATCCCAATGTCCTTCTCAGCAGAGCTGAAAAAAGAAAAACTGGTTAGTGTCAGACCCCAGACTGCACTGGTGCTGGGATTATTCCATCCCAGGTGCAAGACTGTACATTTGTCCAAAGCTCATACAGTTCTTGTTCATGCAGTGTTTCAGCCTACCAAAGTGTGGCTCTTCCCTCCAGCATATGTCTATCTTCTCCTAGTTTGGTGCTATATCTGGGAGCATCACTCACTCCTGTCATCCAGATCACTTCTAAAGATAATGAATAGAATCTGACCTTAGATTGACTGCTGTGGAAATCCACTCATCAGCAGCTGCTGATTTGCCTTCAAACCATTAGCCAACACCCTCTGAGCCTGGCATTATGTCAGGTTTTCCACACCCTTCTTGTGGTCCATCTGTTCTATCTTAACCAGCTTGTCTATGTAGATGTTGTGGAGATCAAACTAAAATTACGGTAGATGATGTCCCCAGCTCTCCCCCATTTGTTGAGCAAGTTGTATCATCATGGAAGCACTCAGGTTAGTTAAACACAATTTACCCTCAACAAATACAGTTCCCTGTCCTTCACATGACTTTCATGACAACTTTTGCCATAATGATCCTTGGGACTGAAGAGTTTATAAAATCTCTTTGCTGTTAATACAGCTTACCCATATAAACACTTTTTTTTATCTCTGTATGTATTTCTGTAAAAAAAGGTGCTATACTAGGATGGGAGGGATTTTTCTAAGGATTTGGGGTTTTTTCTGGCAATTTGCATGCATTTATATTTTCAGTATAGTGATTGTCTAACTATGGGACTAATGAAAATGTAAAATGAATGTATATAATAACTTCAGTTCTTGTGCTAATTTGTTATGTGTCTGCCTATATATACAGTATAAATTAATTTGTTCTTACTATAAATAGTGAATAGCATATCACTATCCAATGTATTTATAGTATTTTATATGTATTTGCAGGTCATTGCTTATAACTCAGAAGGGAAAAGCAGTCCAAGTGAGACAGTGGAATACATTACTTGTCCAGACAAACCTGGGGCACCTTCAAAACCCACAGTGAAAGGAAAAATTCATGCACAGAGTTTTAAAATAATCTGGGGTAAGAATGTTTTCTATTTAGAGTATTTCTTCTGTATTTTTTATATATATTATATACATAATATATTTTATACAGAAGGTCGGGTTTTACCTTAGTAACACTTCAGTCAACCAAGCCATTTCCATTTACATGGAAAAATACTGACTCAAAATATTGAGTGTGGCAGTACAACTAATTATATGGGAAGAATAATATGCTAATTGTAATAGGGACTGTTATTGCAGAGGACTAAAACACTTTTTAAAGTGTGGTTAATTGATGTACTAAGAAGTTCTGTTTCTCTGGCACAAAAAGTAGGTGCATGACATTCTAGGTTCTTACTGAAAGGGAAGATTGAAGTTCAACCTGTATCTTTGAACTATTTAGTTTGATAGATAAATTTTTATTTGCTAAGGATGTTGAGAAGCTTTTCCTTAAGCTCAGAAATTTTTAGCCTTATGCTGTAAAATAGGAGAAGGTTAAACAGTACTGTGCAATGCAGTACTTTAACAGAAAATCAGACAGTAAAAAATTACATTTTTTGTTGCTTCTTACCTATTTCCATTTAATAGTGTGTTTAATTCTTCAGCATCAGTAATAAGAAATTTACTTGTAGAATATAAATAGTACTCAGCAGGTCCAGTCTTGCATCTTCCCAGAGTGCTTTGCTACATCAGGACCTAATACTTGCTCTTTTATGTATGATGTATAATGTATGAAGTTATTAAAAATACCTGATTTGTATATCAAAAGCTACCTTAAATATCAATTTTTATATAAAACTTTTAATAGTCTTTATTTAGAACAGTGATACTCTTTCTATGTGGTAATTAATGTGACAATTTTATTTTTCATTTGGAGTAATTTCCTTCTAACCAAAGAAGTGCTATCTGCCACCTGAATCTCATTTTATTTAGCTGACATTTTATGATACATAACCCTTGCCCAAGAGCCAACATAATTTCATCCAGCACATCCATAATGTGATGTTTAGGCAAGAGTACCCTTCTGTGTTGAAGTATAATGCTGTCTTTATATTTGTTCAAAATGTTGTTTCACATTATTTTGCTGTTTTCTAAGTTATCTTTGAGAAATGGTATTAGGATTATATGTCAAAGAAAGAGCTGTACATTTGTATCTTGTACAATAATACTGTACCAGGGAGGACAGTGCACTCAATTTCTAGTGATATATTAGAAGTTAAGAGGTAAGTTTTCAGTGTAAAGCTCTTGACTTCTGTTCTGTCCCAAAATATTTAGGTTTTTGAAATTCTGTCCTTAAATAATAAATATTTCATAAAATATAAATATTTTTATATACAAATCCATGTGATAATTTTTCCTGTCTGCAGTTCAAATTGCAGGACCATTAGTCTGTGTTCCTGAATCCATACTCAGGCAGCTTTCCACAGCACTTGAGATGAAATGTTTGCTGTGGCATCTCCCAGGGGTGATTCCCTTGTTCCTCTTCCTGTGTAGAGTGTACAGAAGGGCTGAGAGCTGGCTTTCAACATAGCAGGACTTAGAGTGATTTGCTGCCCTGGACTAGCACACTTTCCACCTAAATAAGCACTCATCTCCAGCTGTCTGTTGATTTTGCTATTGGGAAATCCTCCCCAAAAGCTATAAAGCCATTTAACTTACCTCACTTAGTTGGAATATTGCTGTTTTTTATAGATCCACCTAAAGACAATGGGGGAGCAGCAATAAATACGTATGTTGTGGAGATGTCTGAAGGTGTAAGTGGTAAGTATTAGGATCATACACTGGCATTCACTTGTGTGGGGGTCTTTTTCCTGTCTCTGTGTGCATGTGGGAAGAATAAAATGTGTATTATGACAGGGAAAGTTATTGCCAGGGACTGACATCAAAAAGAAAATAGAGCTACATTGATGCTTATACACAAGAAGTTCTTTTTCTCTGATTTAGAAAAGAAAGATGCCACAAAATCCTGTGACACAAGAGATGCTTTTTGTTTAACTTACTAATTAGATCTATTCAGTTTTGGAAATGAAATTACACATTTCAGACATTTTACGGCAAGAAGACAGGGACATGTAGCTTTTTTTTCTGCATGCCGGATGAAAGAAAAGCTCATACTCCATTTATCACTGTTAAAAGAGAACAATGATGCAGCTGGGATAACTTTCTGCTATTTGCTTTTCTGTTCTTTCATACAGAAAGGAAACTGACAGTATTTCTAAATTGGACATAAACCTAACTTGCTAAATTATTTTAAAATCTAGACCTCTTAAGCCTTATTGAGTTCAGAAACACATCGAAAATAAAAGTTTAAACTTCTCCACTACTGTGTCAGACCAAGACAGAGCACTGGCCCCGGATGTGATGGGACTCCTCTCAGGCTGTTAGTCTGTTGCTTTCCTCTCTCTGTCACATGTCCACATTAAGTCACTTTTGGAATGATGCACCCAAGCCTTTCATGCAAATTTAGTGAGCTGTGTATTACATTTCATTCCCAGCCCTCTAAATTCTGTGGTGTATGGAGTTGTTGGGGATTTAATTAAAAATCCTCAGGTTACCTGCTTAATCTCTTAAAAAGAGAGAGAGAATGCTAAAGAGCTTCTGATTTAAGAGTAGCAGATATTGGAATCAGAATTTCACATGCATCTGGGCCATTCAGGAGCACAGGAACAAACTTCATCAATTGTAACCTGTAGTTACAGCCTGCAAAATGGTAATGTAATGTGAAGTTTGTTTTCTGTGAAAAATTTTACTTTTGTATCCTTTCTGTTTATTTGGTTATAATGTTGAATGTGCTTGCTGGTCCAGTAAGTTCTCTTCTAGTTAAGGTAAATACCAAATAAGGAAGCTATTTCACTTCAGCAGAGCTACACCTAGGAAACTATCTTTATGAAATTATAGGATCTTCCAGGAAATTCAAAGCAGTCTCAGTTTTTATTTTTTTAAATAAATATCAGGCACACACTTATTTTAGTGAAGTTAGGCTATCTGCTGTGGCTGGTACTGAAGTGTGGCAAATTCCACTCTGGTTCATTGCACACTTATTCCTAACCTTTCAGGAAACAAATGGGATACAATATACAGCGGAGCCACTAGGGAACATGTGTGTGACCGACTAAATCCGGGCTCTTCCTATCGGTTACGTGTATATTGCATTGGGGAAGGAGGACAAAGCACGGTAATATCAGCTAATGTTTTTATTAAATAGAATTTCTCTCTGTAAGAAAATCTGGTCCAGTAGATATTTAAGCAAATATTGTGCAGAAGTGCCTAACAAAATAGCCATAATTAGAACCTCAGAGAACTTCCAGTATTGCTGCACAATAGTTCGAGTTTCTGCTCATTTGTTAAATATCTGAATATTTTTTCTGGTATTACTTTTTGTTTGACATGATTGTCTTATTTACAGATGCTTTTCCTATGTGATACATTTATACAATGTCATTTATTAAAGGCCTAACCCAATACAGCAGTTTAAGAGGGGTACTTGAAAAAGCTCCCCATGGAATTGGTCACAGCACCAAGCATAACAGAGTTCAGAAAGCATTTGGACAATGGTTTCTCACATAGTGTGATTCTTGGGGCTGTCTTGAGGCCAGGAGCTGGACTTTGATGATGCTTGTAGATCCTTTCCAACTCAGAAGATTCTGTGATTCTATGAATTTAATGTATTTCATGTAGTCAGTGGAGTACACATGTCTGAGTAGCCGCAGCAGGCAGGGGAAGAAGTCTTCACTCAGGCTTTATAGAGTTATGCTTTCTGTGCCCTCTCATGCACAAACAAGATGTTTACATTGCCCTACTTTTCAGTATTCCCAAACAATTTGCTGTGCCATACTATACTCCTTTATACACATAAATTACATACACACACATGTGCACTGTCAGTTCTGTGGTGTAGTTCAGCTGCCAGTGCCAAAATGTCTTGCTGTATTTGCTCTCCCTTCTCAGCAGCAAGTGTAACAAAGCCAGCCTTGCCTCTCTGCAGACTTCCAGCAGGGCTTTACTGTCAAGCTGCTGTCACAAAGATCTTAATGCCTTACATTTTTGGTGTTTGCCATTTCTACCCAGCCCTGCCTTACGACATGAATGTATGTGCTGTTCCTTCACTAGAAGTCTCCTGCAAAGATACCCTTGACTACAGCCACCTTGCCTTAAGAATAAATCTGGACTCCTTCAATGCTGGCTTGGCTGCAGTCTTTCCCAGTCACCAGACCACAAGTATTTTGAGACTTTTACTCTCCCTACTTCTCTACAACCCAACCCTATGATTTTAGAATTAACATTGAGTACCAAAGAGAAAATAACTTCCAGAAAGTCTTGATACTTTCTGAAAGTGTCAGAAATCAACAGAAGAACTGTGAAGAAAGATTTAATTAACTCTTCTGCAGCTTCTCATGAACATATGCAAAACATTCTGCCTTTTAAGTAGCAGCAGTTGTTCAGTGCATCAATATATTCAAAGGATCTGAAAAGCAGCAGATCATCCAGTCCACTCTTTCTTGAACATACATAGAAACCAGTTGTGAAATAAGACTCTGAGATTCATTGATTTGTAAACCTAAAGGCTTTCCAACTTCCTATTTGTTCTGTATCATGCTGAAGCAAATAACCCCTCATTGTCTCTGCTCACTTCTTTCTGCATCCAGAGCAGTCAATGCCATCTGCTGCATGGGTTGTTACGTTCTTAGGCATGTTTTTCCCAAACTTCAAATCAGAGGTGGGAACTTGTTGCACATTAGGTATTGCTAAGCAATGAAAAAGTTGAAATCTCTTTTTTTTAAAAATCTCTTCTGATTGACACTTCTGCCCACTTTTGCTTTCTGAGATGTTCTACCACAGAAAGTATAGAACCCTTAGAGTAAGGGTTTAGAACTCATTAAACTGCAGTCTGATGCAAAAGAGAATTTTACATTGCATAAGTCATATTTCAAGCATCTGTACTAGGTTTGTACTGATTATTAACCGCTGTTTTTAATTCTACTCCTTGCATATGTACCAAAATACAACAGCAAATTTCCATATTGCGTGATTATTTTGGCATGGTTTATATTGTGAGAAATACATACTAGATCACTTCAGCATCTTCACATATTTAAAGATGTCATTAAAAAGGGGGAATATCTTGTTTCTAACTCAGGTATTTGCCTTTACTTGTGGCATAACTGATAGTTCTTGTTTTGGCCTGGATAACTTCATTAATCTGTCTTTCTGTTTTAGGTATCTGATTCCTTACTGGTGCAGACACCAGCAGTGGTTCCTGGTCCATGCCAGCCTCCAAGGCTACAGGGTAGACCAAGAGCAAGAGAAATTCAACTGCGTTGGGGTAATTTTATTACAAGTGTTAGAAATTGTAAGGGATCCAAATGTGTTAAATTTATGTTTTAAAATTAAATAAACTTTTCTTTCTTTCTTTTTTCTAGGACCACCTCAGGTAGATGGTGGTTCACCCATTACCTGTTATGGTCTGGAAATGTTTCAGGCAGAAAATGATGAACACAGAGAGGTTTACCAGGGTTCTGATGTTGAATGCACAGTGGGCAGCCTTCTTCCAGGGAGGATGTACAGCTTCAGACTGAGAGCAGCTAACAAGGCTGGGGTAAGGAGGCAGTCTGAAATTAAATTGATTCCAGAAACTGCAATCACTAATTAAGGATTTTTTATTTCAAAAGAAGCATTTAACAGTAGTTTTAAAATTAGGATTTCCTAATGTAGAGTCATTTGAGATACATAGCTTATTGTTGTGTGGGAACAGACGGTTAAACATCAGTTTATAATGAAAGGGATTTTTAGATGAAGGGAAGAGAAAATAGCTAATTATGTCTTTTATCTGAACAGTAACATTAGGAAATCATTAGGAAATACTAAGGACTTTATTAAAGCACTGTTACAACTTCACTATTCTCATGTGAAGTAAGGTAGCAAATTATTTTCTGTATACAGCTTTGTAAATTGACCTTTATTTTTACAGCTGTTGGTGTTCAGAACATCATAATTAGTGTTTCCTGACTCTCCATTTTTAGTTTAACTTCTGAGTACATGTTCTATCAGATAAAAGACTATTTTCCCTCTTTGGAGTATTAAATGTGTTTAAATCAATTGTTGCTGTAGAACAAGCTTTATTTAGTTATGTACCCAAAGTCCGGATTTGTTCAATAATGTACACTTCATTAAAATCTGTCAGGGTGAGTTGACACTGTTTGTGGAGAGGTCTGCAGCTTAAGGCCTTAAAGCACTATCCTAACTTTTATCTCCCCTCCACCCTGCAAAGAATGGTTCATAGCTCAGCAGTTTTTGAATCCTTTATTTCTTTTACATGGGTATAAATAGGCAGTATCACTTGGTTTTTGTTCCAGTGCAGCCATCATGTAACTTCAGAATAAGGCTTTGGATAGTACTTCCCTGTTTTTCTCAAGAGTTTGCAGTGTCAGATTTATTCACATTGCATTTGCTGGAGTGAAGAAAAATTTATAGCTGTTCTGGAGAATAGTCAGATACTGAAAGAAATCCTGAATCCACAGTCCACAGGATTCCACTTCTTTTAAAGAAGTAATACAAAGTTTCAGGCTGCTGTTACATGTCCCTACTATGGTAAACTGTTTTTTAAAAAGTAGTAATTTCATTTTTACAATGTAGTTGTATCAACTCCCTTTTTAATAGTTTGGACCGTACTCAGAAAAATGTGAAATAACGACAGCACCTGGACCCCCAGACCAGTGCAAGCCCCCTCAAGTGGCGTGCAGATCTGCTGCCTGTGCTCAGGTGTCGTGGGAGGTAAGAATGCCAAGGGAAAAAAACACCTGTCTAAATGTAGTGGTCTTCTGCATTTTTGAGTTCAGCTTGAAAAGTCTAGTACTGTATTTTTAATCACTTTATTTGTAAGCAAACTTACCTGATTATCCAAACTTACCTGATTATCCAATAGGTGAAACCTCAGTCATTCATCATGCCATTATAAGGCACAGTAAGCTGGCAGGCTGCAGGTACTGGATCTTACTGTGTTCTTTTGTTTAAAAATTTTGCCACAGCTACTGCTCTACATTTCTGAGTGATGCAGTCTCATCTTAAAATTTTTCTTTAACATAGTTACTGTTCCTCAGAGACAATGTATCCACATAATACAATAGATTATTGTGTTTCTTGGTTTTATAATCTGATTTAATTTTATATAATTACATCAGTAATAATGTAGCAAAAGCCTCACAGACTTCCTATAAACTCATAGTATTTAGATACCTGATTTAAAAAATACAATAGATAAAAATTAAGCTTGTAAAAAGAAAGATTCTATCTGGGAATACTCTTTAAACACAGCTTTTTAGTGGCTTAGAGATGGAATGAAGTATCTGAGTTACAGAACTGTACAAAAAAAAAATTAAACTGTTTTACCTGGAAAGTAGTGTTCATGCTTCCTACTGGAGGAATGTCAGAAGGAGCACTCCTTAAATATCTACAAGGCAAAGCCTTTTTAAAGAAATACCATTAAACATTCAGATAGAGTTGAGTGATGTTAGATGTCTCTTTTACAGAGTCACACAGTAATTAAGGCACAAGTAGACCTCTAGATGCCATTTAGTTCAACCTTCTATTCAAATAGTTTAAGTTTCTCAGGGCCTTTCCCTGTGAAATTTTATTTATCTCCAAGAATAAAGATGTTTCAGCCTAGTAAAACTGTCTGGGTAAGCTCTCATTCTGTAGGATTGTTTTGTTTATGTCTAGTCAAAATATCCTTTAATGCAAGTCATGACCCTTGTCTTGGCACATCTTTAAGAAAATTTTTTGTCATAATGTTTGTACCGTCAGTCAGTAATTTCAGGCAGCAGTAAGATCTTCCCTTAGCTGGATCGCTTTGCTATCAAGTAAACTTCACTTTTTTGTGCACTCCTGCTTCATGACCCTTCGCTGGACCTACTCCCCCATCGCCTTTTGGGGATTCCAAGACAGGACATGGTACTGGAGATGCAGCCTCACAAGTGCTGAGTAGAGGGGAATCATTATTCCTTTTACCCTTCTTGCTGCTCATTTGCTAATACAACCAATATGTAGTTCACCTTCATCAGACACACACTGCTGATTCTTATTCAACTTTCTCACCAGGACACACAGGGGGTTTTCTTGGTAAAGGCTGCTCCTCAGCCTGTACTTTTTTGTATCAGTCCAGGACTTTGTGTTTGCAGTTGTCTTAGTTGAACTTCCTGAAGATTGTATCAGATTCTGCCTGTTATTTTTATTGTACTAAATTAAAAATCAGCAAAGAAATGGGAGGGTAAGACTCCTCTGGAACAAAAACAAAATACAGTTGTGGTGAGTTTGGTTGATTTTTTTTTCTCTTATGTCAGTATATTTAACTTTATTTATTGATGTCCATTTTAAAGGTACCAGTAAGTAATGGAGCTGATGTCACAGAGTATCGACTGGAGTGGGGCGGTGTGGAAGGATGCATGCAGATCTCCTATTGTGGGCCTGGGCTCAGCTGTGAAGTGAAAGGGCTTTTGCCTGCCACTATATACTATTGCAGGGTTCAGGTAAAGATGTAAAACCATTGTTAGTGAAATCTGGAAACAGGAATTGTCTCTGCCATAAAAACATGGTCTACTTTGGATTTGCAGGCAGTAAATGTTGCAGGCGCAGGCCCTTTCAGTGAAGTAGTGGCCTGTATGACTCCAGCCTCTGTACCTGCAGTTGTGACCTGTCTTCGTGGACTAAGTGAAGATGAAGTTGAAAGTCCACACTATTCTCCTTCCACATGCCTTGCTATAAGCTGGGAAGAACCTTGTGACCATGGATCTGAAATCCTTGGCTACAGCATAGACTTTGGAGATAAGCAGCCAATAACTGTTGGGAAAGATCTGACCTATTTTATAGATGGCTTACAGCCAGATACTACCTACAGGTATGTGATGCATTGCTGCTTGACAGCCTACTGTTTCCTCCACAAGAGCAGGTGCTTTGTTTCCTTGTATTTTTTATTGTCTTCATTATTACTCTCAGAGACACATTAGTGCACAGCCATGGAGCAAAAAGAAGTTTTGTAATGATGATCATCATAAATAGATGTGATATTTTTATTTTCTGTCAATAATAATTTATGTTAGTTTATTGCAGTATTGTTGTATCTGTCTGGTTAATGTGTCAATTTAACTGCATTCACATCACATATTCAGATTCATAACTGGGTTTGGATTGGTTGCTTCTCTGTTTGAAAGGGTAAAATCCATCCAAAGAAGGACTATGTCCAGTCTGATATAATGACAGCTCATTGCAACCTGCAATACCCTATCTGCAGAAAAAGTGGAAGTCAGCATGAACAGTATCAGTTCGAAAAATCAGCCAGCTATGCATCTCTTTTGAAGAATTTTAGTTGCTGAAATCATCTCTTATGTTTGGTCCAAGGATTACTGAAAGATATAAATGCAATAATCAGTAGTTTTGCCTGAAGGCACTACATCTCTGTTACAAAAACGTCCTCAGTGTTAGAGAATGGCAGTCCCACTGAAGTCAGACTTTTAGCCTACTCTGATTTCAGTATAATTAGGGTATCATCTGGCTACACAGTTTTCTGAGTCCTTAATTACTGTTTTATGGCTTTATGTCAGAATACAGTGTTTCTGTGTGCCTTATAATTATTTAACAAAAGTGCTGGCAAACTGAAGAGCTGTTGCTCTCTGTGTTGTAGACTGAAAAAAGGAGTTGCTTCCATTGCAGAGATAGGTCTATGCTTCTACCCACTTAAGTTTTTTACAGAATACACTGTCAGCTCCTTGTGCAAATAAAAAAATTGCATCTGTTAACCTTAGTTCTGGGCTGTAATAAATTAGCATAATGTTAGATATTACTGTAGTGAAGGAGAAATATTTATTCTTTAGCCTGCGTATGCATTTGTGTTTCCACATTTTGCAGTTGTGTGGTTGACTGTTTCGGAATTTAATTACTGTGATTACTTTTTTTCCAGTTACCTAGATATTGTTTTGGACAAGCAAATGTTAAGTCTGCAAAATGAAATTAGACACACTTTGCTCCCTGTGGCTACCTGTGAAATACATAAAGAGCCTCTGTTGTCTGCATTTTCCTTTCAGAAATAAATTCCTTGGCTAAGTCTTTTAATTCTTACTTACAAATCTAATACCAGCATTGTCTTCCTTGGAGTATCAAAGAAGAAAAAAACAAAACCCTACTTTATCCCCGAGTATCAAATTCTCAACTTCCCCAGCTTTGTGTCCTTTGGCAACTTCTGGTTTTCCCCTCTCACTTTGCAGGCAGACCCAAGAGGGCTTGTGTTTGCAAGTGTCCAGAGATGTGTTACTGGTGGAAACAGCAAGAGAGGTGGCTCACTTTATTTTCACACGTTCAAAAAAGTCCATAAAAATGTCTGTTAGTCATCCTTGAACTTACCTGATAAAACAGTCACAGATATGGTTTCCCCTCTTTGGGGTGGTTTTTGTTTTTTTTTACTTTGCCTCATCACTCCAATGTGGCTATCAAAAATTTTGGTTCAAGGCCTGCACAGTCAGAAAGATGGACCACTGTTGAAGTAACTCACAAAGCTTTTGCATCTTTTCACTAATGTGAATTTATTTTGAACTTTTTTTATTTCTAATCAAGCCAGCTCCTTAAAATGTAAGGAAAGTGATGCAGCTGCATATTCTTGACAGTCTATCAAAGCATAATATTGATAAAAGTCTTCATTGTAGATAGTACCATTATTCTTTATTTAATGAGAATGATGGATATGGCCAGTTATTTTTAGAATCTAATTTCAAGTTAATTTATTTTCTCTTTTTCCAAATGCTAGGGTACGAATTCAAGCCCTAAATAGTCTTGGAGCGGGTCCTTTCAGCCACACCATAAAACTGAAAACAAAGCCTCTCCCCCCGGATCCACCTCGCCTGGAATGTGCTGCATACAGTTCTCAGACTCTCAAGCTGAAGTGGGGAGAGGGAACTGCGAAATCATTAACAGACTCCATCCAGTACCACCTTCAAATGGAGGATAAGAATGGAAGGTTGGTTTTGGCATTGCTTTAATCGGCCCGGTGTCACCGTGGCCTGATGTTTGGGAGATGGCAGCAAAGGGCAAAATTCCATATGCTTTGGTGAATTTACAGCAGATGTAGGAGGTCTTCTCATCTGGTAAGGCAAGAAGGGCTCTAGTGTTCTGTGCTGAGAAGTACAACATAAAAAACTTCAT
The DNA here is from genome assembly GCA_001655095.1 of Phylloscopus trochiloides viridanus. Lineage (NCBI taxonomy): Eukaryota > Metazoa > Chordata > Aves > Passeriformes > Phylloscopidae > Phylloscopus > Phylloscopus trochiloides. The sequence continues at coordinate 23,712 of LXPA01081438.1, forward strand.
TTTTTTTACTTACAGTTCAACATGAAGAGTTTAATGCAGCGTTTCATACCAGCACACTTTTCTTTCTCACTTCTGGTTAAATTTTTTGTCAAATAAACAAGTCCAATCAGTGTTGTGAATTTTATATATCTAATATTGGAAGGGGTAAATGCCTCTCTGTTGCCTTATGTGCAATTGTTTTAGTGGAAATTAATACAAATTATTATTTTGAGGGATCCCTTGTCTCATGTTAAATAGAATGTCAGCTGAGGTGGTAACACAAGAGCCCTTGCCTAAATGGTAAGATGAGCAGCACTTCTACAGAGTGTTCCATGTCTGATGAGTAGCTTTAGCTTGACAAAAAGATAAGAGATCTACTATGTGAAATTGCTGTGCTGTAGGGAGGAAAATAAATTAGACTCTTTAACTGGAAAGAAATTCATTGCCATTACCAAAGACTAGGTCATTTGCAGCTACCATCTGTTTTAATTTTAAAAGATAAGGAAAATCCAAAGTAGATGACAATGCCTGCAGGAAGAGAGAAATGTGTGCCATGTCCTGGGGACACTAAAACTGAAAATCAAGCAAGAGTTGCCATGATCAGTTTGTGCAACAATTGCCACATGAAGGAGAGTGGCCAGTATACAAAACTCTCAGAAACATATCTGGTGTGCACTGCAGGTGTGACTCTGCCCTCCTGTGCAGGTCTGCATGAGCCCATCTCCAACAATGATGTACAAGCGCAATTGTAACCATGGCACTTCTTTTAGGTGTAGTAAGGGAGAGTTAAAAAGGGGCAAAAAGCTAACATCTAGTTACCTAATTTTGAAACACTAAAGATGTTGGAGGAGTAGATGGCCAAGGGAAAAAAAAACTGCAGCTCATTGAGAGACACAACTGCTGTCTTTTCCCATTGTTTCAAATGCAAAATAGTTTCTTAAAATGCTTAGGAACATTTTTGGTACGAGAGAATCTGTAGCGTTCTTTGTGCAAGAGATCTTTGTTTCAAACGCATGAGAAATAAAAACTTGCCCCTGGAAAATGAGCTTATTGTTTTATAGCAGCCAGAACACTGTTTAACTCTGAAATAAGTGTTTCTGTTTTTTTCATTAGATTGTGGGAAATTATGAGAACAGATTTCAAGATAATACTTCAGCTGCTTCAGAAGTCCTGTGTTCAAAATAAGCTACTCGTTCCATTTTCAGGTTTGTATCCTTATACAGAGGACCGTGTCATACATACAAAGTTCAAAGACTCAGTGAATCAACATCATACAAATTTTGTATTCAGGCATGTAATGAAGCTGGTGAAGGTCCCCTTTCTCAAGAATATATTTTCACTACTCCCAAATCTGTTCCAGCTGCCTTGAAAGGTAAGGGTGCTTTTTTTGTCATTTAGGGGGTGAGAGGATAGCAGGTTGGTTTCGGTATTATGTTGTATTTGGGATATTGAGAATACTAAGCCCTTTTCAAGTGCAGGTAGGGATAGTGGGAGAATGTTCCTTTTATGTAATTGCCTAAAGTATTCACTCCAAAAATTAAAGACTTGGGGTTTATACATTCTTTGACATAAAAAGTTTGTAGTTAGGATACCCTGCTTACCAGGAGAGGGGCAAGTTAAGGTGGAAATGCTTTCTAGCATGTTTAGAAGAATATTAAGCATTGTTTGGGGGTTTTTTGGTATATGATGCACACTTACAGTTACTGAATTTTATTTGCTTTCCCTTGGATGATACCTAAACTAGGAGGAGAGGCTTATATGAATTGTTAGTTGTTGCTCCAGGAAACACTGGGGGAAGAATAAATTTGAATCGGAATCTTTTGTTTCTCTGAGACAAAATAGGAGGTAGAATATAGAATTTTAAAGGTCATTAGAATTTGACAGTATGTGATGGGGAAAGCAAAGCTAGCTGTCACTTTTATGCTTCCTTTCTTCAGCACCAAGGATAGAGAGAATAAACGATCACACTTGTGAAATCACATGGGAGGTTCTGCAGCCCATGAAGGGTGACCCAGTTATCTACTGTCTTCAGGTCATGGTGGGAAAAGACTCAGAATTCAAACAGGTATGATGAGTTTAAGTTACTGTAGTTTTCTTCAATTACTGTTTGTGATAACTAATTTAGTAAAATTAGTTGAGATTAGATTTAGTAAAGCTTATTGTGTTCCAGTATGGTTTTAGTCACCATGTTAACTTTTTGTTACTAAATAATATAAGGTATTATCTCCTAAACCCATCTCCTTCATCTCAGAAGGAGATTCTGCACTAAATTACAGCCCTTCTGGGTTACACTAATGTTCACTAAATACAGCTTGACACATGAAGTGGTGAGGAGGTCATCCACTAATGGAACAACTGACAAAAAGAAACCTTTTACCTAGTGGTACAGAATTGAGACTGGGAAGAAAAGGGACAAAGGGTTCTCTTTGCACTAAGAGCAAAGAAGCAGTTTGAAATGCCAAGGTACAAATTATCCTGCATTCAGTGCTAATTTTGCTTCCCAGTTTGGTGGGGGTTTTTTTGTTTTTTTTTTTTTGCTTCACAGTTTATAAACTGTCTGATATTTGACATGAAATTAGGCTTGAAAACTGTTTCATACTACTAAGCCAAGGAACTTTCCTTACAGGACAGAAACAGTTAATTCTAGTATATTATAATTTTGTTATAATTCAATATTAAGTAAGTTTCACCTGTGCTTTGGTAGATTATAAGCCTTAATATTTTCATAACTTTTAGTGTAGCACTGTGTTTATTGTGGCCATTTGTTAAATTTCTCAGTAAAAGATGAACCATAAACTGAGATGTCTTGCCATGTGAATATTCTTTTTTGTAACTTCAACCTTGTAAATGCAACATTAGGTACGTAAGGTATGGTCTGTGTTGCTTTTAGACAGAGTCAAATTATGTTTTGATTATCAGTGTCTATTGCCAAATTATCTGGGCAAGAAAATAAAGTTTGCTCTTTGAGTATGGTAATAACGAAGTAGACTGAGGTTGTGTGATTGCTTTTGCCTCTGCAGGGCAGTCTAGCACAGTAAATTAGAATAAAATGAAAAGACTAATTTGCAAAAATTAAAATTGGGACAATCAAGAAGTAAACAGTATGAAAACAGCCTTTAAGACACTTAGACACGATGATGGAAATTTTATTTGACATGGACAAAAAAATAAACTGCCTGAAAGTCTGCTCTAAGCTGTTTCCTGCTATTTCACTGCCAAAACTTCACTCTCCTCTCCTCCGTCTTCCTGATCCATCATCCAAATTGCTCATGTCATTGCTCCCTCCATGCTACAGAAAAAATAAGTTAATATGTGCTGTTTGAGCTGTATACATCAGTCAAAGATCTTAAAGGGGTTAGGAAGCAACCATATAAATACCCCAGGAAACACACTGGAGGAGAAGGCAACTCCTGGCAAGGCACTGGGGACAAGCAGCTGAGGATGGTAACCCCTGCCAGCTGGCATAGCTGGAGCTGGAGTAGGATGTGTGTCAGTGGCCTGTTTGCTCACTCCCAAATGCATGATCCAAATTGGCAGAATTTGGAGGAAGCTGCACTTCTGATGGCCTGCCCTGCCTCAGAGAGAAAAGTCTCTAGGTTGTAGGTTCCAATAAAGCTCAGCTTGTCAGAGAACTCTAAGAGTAGCCTCAGGCACAGCAAGAGCTCTTTGAACAGCAGATTCAGAAGGGATTTCCTATTTCTTTACAGTTCTAGTTTGCATTTTCAGGATACTGTCTAACAGTATGGTAACTGTAGGGAAAGCTCCTGATAATGCGATATTTCTGTATCATGCTACCAGTTAAATAAAGCAAATCCAGATATTTGGAGGTGGGAGGGTGAAGGAGTTTAAAGTGAGAAATCAAACTGTGCTGTGCTACCCACCTAATGCCTCCATACCTATTGAAGTACTGTAACTGCATCCTTGTGAGGTTTTGTTGGCTTTCACAGAACCTTTACATAGCTGCAAATTTAATTAATTTGAGAAACTGGAATTTAGATTTCACTGAATTAGGCATTCCATGCTGAAGCATTGTGAACTCATGTTAACCTGCCAACTGAGAGACCACTGGAGAGCACTCTCATAAGTCATCTCTGTCTTGGGAATATGATGAAATTAAGAATTACAAAGAGAACTCTGTGGCTTTCCTGATACAGTGTTTATTGGGATAAATCATAATATTTTAAATACAGATAACCACAACAAAGTACATTGGATTGAATTAGACTTAATGAATTGGCTTGATACAGAGTTAACTGCCTAAAATCCCATGATACCCATATTGTATATTGCATCCCATTGTCAGTGGTCACTAAAACATCTCAACGCTGGGGTTTGTGACAGAGTTTATTTGGTGTATACTCATCATTCCACACAACCAAGCTTAGTTCTTGTGTTTCACCAAAAGAACTGGAGACTTTATCTGGTATTTAAATTGCATGTTTGAGCTTTTTGTCTGTTTTCCTTTGCATGGGTGAAAACACTGGTGAGTTGTCATCCGTCTTAGTTACCTTCACCATAAACCAAACCATACTAAGATACACGTGTGTATATGGTACTTTTTTACTTGATGTATCCCTTCTTCCCCCCTTGTTGCCAGATTTACAAGGGCCCAGACTGGTCGTTCCGATACACAGGCCTCCAGCTGAACTGTGAATACCGATTCCGCGCATGTGCCATTCGCCAGTGCCAAGAGGCCACGGGGCACCAGGACCTGGTGGGCCCCTACAGTGCCCCAGTGCTATTCATCTCTCAGAGGACTGAACCACCGGCAAGCACCAACAAGGACACTGTGCAAACCACAAGGACACAATGGTCACAGAGCGACCAAGTGTGTGCTGCTGTCATCCTTGCACTTTTCGCTATCTTTTCCATTCTGATTGCTGTTATCATTCAGTACTTCGTCATAAAGTGAAGAAAAGAGATCTATTTTATAATGCTGCCCATTACATTTTACTTTCTCATCATCTAAAAATAATTCTGTTCTCTTGCTTTTACAAAACCAGGCATTTAGCACCGGCATTGGGACTGATGCAAACTTTCTCAGCCACTTTAAAATGCTTACTCGTAGGTATAGGCTGACACATGTTATTAAAATGCAAGCCACAGAAATATAATCTTTTCTTTATATGCCTTCATGCAGTACAAACTCGATATGGGGCAGGCACGCAGTGTTTAACGAAAAGGCTTTGACCAGTAAATGCAAGTGTAAAGATGATTTCCTGGCCCACACTTCTAAGGGTTGCTAACATAACAGGGAAGAATGTGTAGATCGCATTTAAAACTTAAACTAACAAACTTGTGCTGTACACAATATTAATCTGATGCTGTGAAAGCAATTTAGCGCTGTATTTCTACCTCCTCATTTGTCTTAATTATTTGGGAAGCAGGATTTATGCTGAAAAACAGAAGGGGCTTTTCTCAGGCAGCAAATAATAAACTGGATGGAAGAGTATGCATGAAGGAAGCTTCTTATGTGATAAATGTGGAGTTCTTCACTGCAAGTAGATGTTTTTGAAAGACTACAAGGAGATGGCACAAGTGGTTTATCTTACCCCCAGGATTTGATGTTTACTTACAAAAATGCCTCTTTTACTTCTTCTGAATATAGAAGGGAGAGTGTGAGAGACCTTCATAGATTTGTTATTTAAATTGAAAAACACATTTCCAAAGTTGACCTTTGATTGGATACAGTTTATACAGATGTCTGTGCCCTCTGATTTTGGCTAGTCAATAGAATTTTGAGATAAAATTCGTTACTGAATTTTTGCTGTTTCCCCAACATTCACTTGCCATATCCACCAGAAATAAGCACTGCCTTTTTTTGTTTGTTTTGTTTCTTTCTCGTTTTTTCCTTCCTTCCGTTCTTTCTTTCCTTCTTTCTTTGGGGCACCAAATCAGAAGACGAAGTGTAGTAATTTGCACCAGAAAACTTAAAGCTGCTTTTTTCTTGAGATCCTAATGTTTAATGTAATGTCTCTTTGGATACTGTACGTTGTTTGCATGTAGTTAATGTTGCATTAGAGCACTTTGCAATTGCATAACTCATCAATGTTTTGTGAGCTTGCATTTGTGAGTTCTTGAATGACCAGACTGAATTTTAACAAGTATCCCATTGAACATCTTGCTAGATGTCAATGATTGCCAGTGACACAAAGCTTGTAGTGAAACTATCTTTAAAAAAAAATCCTTGTCTCATCACACTTATGTTATTTGTTATACACTTTGTAATTAGCTGCTTTTAATTTATTTGAGTTACAAGATAGTGGATCATTAATGACTTCTAGTTGTGTTCAGTTTAGCATTTTTAATAGTATTAAACACTTCTGTCAGTCTTAATAATAATAAAAAAAGGAACCTCTGTCTTGTGCTTTGAAGATCTCTGAAGAATTTCTCTTATATTAGAACGGGCATGTATTGTAATTGTTTATACGTCCAATGATCTGTGCTGTAGAATAATGTTGCTGAGTTTCATTTTTTTTAAAAGAAAAAAAAAAAGAAATGGCAAAGAACTTGGCCTCCGTGTGGCGAGAACGATCTGTCTTTAAAATGTACTGTATGTTTACATTTTATTTCAAATTTGTCATTTGTACGTATAGGCTGATACCTTCCCGCAGGATACCGCGATAACTGATGTTTTCTAGAACCTTCTTAAAAGTGCCATGTTTGGCAGTGCAAATGAGGTTGCGTGTCACAGCCCAGCGATTTCTTACGGTTGAATGTCTAAAACGGTAAGATTTGTTACTGCAGGTAACCTGCAGTGACTTAACGTTTTTCATAGTAAAATTCAAATGAGCTCCTATTTTTGATAGTCATTTAATAGTGTATTTGCCATTTGAGCCTCAGTGCATATTACTGCATTGAAGACAGTTTTTAATGTAATCTTAATTTTACCTCATATACTGTACATTCCAAAAATAAATAAAAGAAAAAGAGAAACTCTAAAGTTTTTAAAACGCTATAGATACACTACCAAACATATCACTTTACGGTTGTACAACGTCGGGCTTCATGAAGACGAACCTGTATAGTCTGATAGAAAATACATAAAACGATGTAGCAAAGTACCTTTAAGAGTCTGTGGACAATAAAAGTACCTTCTTTTTCGCTGCTGGTGGTCAGTCCTGTGCGCGCAGCGCCGCCGCCCCTCTTCCCTCCCTCCTTCCCCTCCT